>VYZM01003143.1:22688-35921 GCA_013398915.1 Dromas ardeola | reverse complement strand
AGTCAGAGTGGGGGTGGGGAGGTGTGCCCAGTTCTTCCTTCTCACCGCCCCAAATGCTGGGTTCAGCAAATTCAGAAATTTCAGAAAGGAAGGGCTCAGGCTGAAACCTCTGAAAACCAGAATACATAACAGAGTGATGTCCGTGCAGCCTTCATATGACCACTGCCAGAGCTGGCAAGGACAGCCCACAGGGTTGCCAACGCACTCCAGTGGCATCGGCTGGGTTAGGTATGCTACCTTAAATGTCCCGGCAGCTGATTCGAAGGGCTTGGCAGAGATGGCCAGGGACATGCAGTGCTGGGTAGCAGAGCGTGTCCCCAGGTCACGGCTGGGTGGGTGTGCCAGCAGCCCCTTCCCCTCATCCTGCTGGCAGCAAAGCGGGCTTGCGGGCTCCTGGAGCAGCAAGAGCTGTGACCTGTCCTGCCCCTCCACCTCTGGACCTCCACGGCAGCTCCATCCTTCTGCTAGATTAGAAATAAAAACGTTCCTGAGCATTAGAAAAAATGAGGTCTAGAGCAGTCTTTTCATGCAAGGAGTAAAAAGAGCAACATATTTTAAAATGAGAGACGGGGCGCTTAAAAGGAAACATAGCGGCTTGCAAGACTAAGTAAGTAGGATGGGAAAATCTATGTGAATATATTGCAAGCTGTTGCTTGCTATGGAGTGCCCTCTGGTGTGTATACGAATCAGGGGTTCACTGGAGGGTCAGGCACTTTCTCATTTAAGTAGCTGAAGCCACATATTGAGTAGGGCTTTCCTCCCTCTATTATGCCAGTATATTTTGATAATGTCTCTTCAAAGTGAGTTGGTTCCCAGAAGGCAAGCCCAGAGACCTGTACCTAACAGAACAGAAATAAAGCATGCAGGCAATGGAAGCGGGAAACAGGAGACCAAACACAGAACTTCACGGGATAAACAGGACAGCTGCTGGGGAGGACAGATTTGGGATAAAATAACAAAGTATTAGTTCAACAGAGTTGCACCGGCTTTACTGTAATGGTAAGATAAAAGTGGTAATTCTCATTTTTTGGTAATTCTCACTTTTGAAGACAGAGTTTTTCATGTTTGTGCAATCACAGATTTCTTCTAGGGGACAAAAGTGAAAATAATATTAACAGAAGAATTATTTATTGCCAGATATTTCTAAGCATGGAAGCTGAAAGTCAAAATATTAAAGCCATTGAGACTCAACTTTAATTTTACTAAATGACTGTATATTCTGCTTGGGAATTATATTCCCTGTTGGCTCAAATTCTACCCTGGATCTGGGTCTAGATTTGGTCTCGAGCTTCTCTGAGTGTCACGTTGTTCAGTTTTGGTGTTTTACAATTCAGAAAACAGAACTTCAGCATACAAATTATATGGCCATTAAAGAACCCAAGTCATATCTACCCAAAACCATGGCTAAGAAACAAAAATGCCTGATCAATAGCAAAACTGCATCGCTGCTGTCTCCAGTGTGCTCTGAATGTTGCCAAAGAAATTAACCAGTGGCTTGGACAACTAGAGCAAAGCAGTAAATCTTCTTCCTGCTCATGTAACTTGGACAACAGCTGCTGAGCATCTGCCTTGGCTTCCAGCTGTATGATCTGGCTACCAGTCAAAGACTTCCAGTAAACAAGCTGGGTGACCGAAATCTCGTGCCAGTGCACGAGCATCAATGAATACTAACTGCCAGTTTGAAGAGGCAGGTCATCTCTAGCACCAGGTGAAACATCAGAGGGATGACGCTAAACTGTGACAATTTGTAGTGATTCACAGGGATTATTCCTCTGGGAAAGAACTCTTATGTTATGTTATATTTACATTAGTCAGTGGTTTCTTAGGAGCACATCAATAAACAGAAGCAAGAGATGCACAAGCTCTTATCGACCTGTTGGGTCCAGAGGAGGGCCAAAAAACTGAACAGAGGGCTGAAGCACCTCTGCTATGAGGACAGGCTGAGAGAGTTAGGGTGTTCAGCCTGGAGAAGAGACGCCTCCAGGGGGACCTTCTAGCCCCTTCCAGCACTTAAAGCGGGCTTATAAGAAAGATGGGGACAGATTTTTTAGTAGGACCTGCTGCGATAGGACAAGAGGTAATGGCTTTAAACTAAAAGAGGGTAGTTTGGACTAAATATAAGGAAGACATTTTTTACAATGAGGGTGGTGAAACAGTGTCCCAGGTTGTCCAGAGAGGTGGTAGATGCCCCATCCCTGGAAACATTCAAGGTCAGGTTGGACAGGGCTCTGGCAACTTGATCTAGATGAAGGTGTCCCTGCGTATTGCAGGGGAGTTGGACTAGATGATCTTTAAGGTTCCTTCCAACCCAAACCACTCTATGATTCCAAGTTCAAGAGGTTTATACCCCAGATCAGATTTAGTCTGGTCCCCTGGATTCACTACCTGCACCACACTTGTGGTTTGGAGCTGTCTGAACAAGCAGTTGTTGGTTCAGATGTTCAGTTCTGCTGCCGGTGCATATTTGTTGTTCACCTGGCATGGAGATTCTAGTTTAGCGTCTTCTGAAAAGAATCCTGTGTGTGTCCATCAAAAGTGGTCTGCAGATCTAAATGACAAATCAGAAATGGGAATCTCTTCAAAACCATAACGCTGCTCCAACACAAACCTTGCTTTAGTAGATGCAGCCACTGCAGTCTTGACATACAGTTGAGGCTGTAACCCAGCATTAAAACAGGCTACAGCACTTGCAAATTTGTATCTTCTGCTTTCCTGAATAAATTAATGAATATTATTTTTCCTGTAGAAAACATTGCATTAAAAGCAAAACATTACAGAACTTTTAAGACAAGTATTCTGAGCAAGAATTGAAAAGCTATCTGTCCGTGGTGTATTAGGGTAAATTAAAGAATGCAGAGATTTGTGTTGCTCTGGACAGACTCCTTTCAATACCTTGTATCGACTGCTGCAGTCTGGCCTGTGGGACATACCCAGACCTCACAGTGCCGCAAGAACTCGTTCCGATTTTCAGTCTTTAGCACCTCTTTATGATGATGATGGGTTTCTTACTGTGCTGTCAGAGAAAATCTTTTGGGTTTCATTCCCTATGTGTGTATAGATGTTCAAACACTCTTACAGAATGACTAGGTGAAGATTAAGGTATCAATGGCATTTCCCCCCCATTATTACATAGAAATTTTTACCAAAATACAGCAAACCCTTCTTCTGTTTCAAACAGTGCATGCTATTGCACAATACATCTGCAGATGTAATTATGGCTTTTTTAAAAAGAACTACATAATTGTTGCCGTGCAGAATAGCCAGTTTGAGAATACACTGAAACCTTGTAAAAAAATTGACACAAAATACATATTGCTTTACCCTAGAATTCAAGAGCAGTAGAGAGTTGTTCAAATTTTGAATCAGCAATCATTTTCTAAAGTTACTGTCATTGGCCTTAGAAATACAGGTTTTGGAGAGGAATTGTAAACTACAGTAAGTACTTACTATAGCGACTGAATGAGTGTTAGTTTTAATATTGTTTTTTGTTAATTCTTATTGTCAAGAATATAAGACAGAAAAACATTCTTCAACATTTTAGGCCCATTTTTACCACTGGCAAATGCAACAGGGTCATACAGAGTAGCCAAATAAAGAGTAACAAAAAGTTGCTGCTTTATTTGGCTTGGCAGAAACTTGCATGTTCCGTTTAAAATGTCGGAAATTTAAAATGTCAACCTTTTTTTAAAATTATGAGTAAGTGTATTTTTTGCCAGTATGTTCCAGTGTCTTGATGAATATTTTTAATAGAATAGATTGTTTCTCCTAACAGGAAAATTGGTTGAAAGAAGAGTTTGAGATAAGCCCATAAAAGACCTGAGCTTATATGAAAGAGCTATTTAAAACAGACACTGAATAGTCAAATTTGGAGCAGATTAGTTCACAGTAATTGTGCCAAGATTGTGCCAACTCTTGGAAGTTACTGATTTGAAGTGTTGCCTCTGAAACTTTACATTTATAGTCTGTTTCAGAACTGGGACTCTGCTGTCAAGGCTGATGACTTAGGAAATCTGTGTTTCGTTTCAGTAGACATCCCAGAGGATTTTATCAGCTGAAATAACTTTTCCCCTTCTATTTAACACACAATTTGTGTATCTTCAGTCCACAGAATGCATAAAATGTGTGTTTAGTCCATTTTGGTTTTTAGTTAGCTTAGTTCAACACGAATTTTACTAGAGTTAACTTTCTTGTACTGAAGAGCAAATACCATCCAAGATTTGTTTCAGGTGCAGTATGTGCAGCATTTCTTAGGCATCACCCCACCAATAACCCTTCTCTCCCCCTTGTAGAGGGAGGGCACTCTACAGGAACAGGGATTCAGTAGGGACATGCAGAGAATAACCCAGACTTGCAAAGCCAGCTCACCAGGCCTTGAAAGTCTTGTTTCTGGGAGCTTCATGCACTCAGCGCATGTCTACCAATACTGCCTGTCTGCCCTAACCTGGTGATGGACCTGTTGGAGCAGGCCCAGAGAAGTGCCACGACGATGATCAGAGGGCTGGAGCATCTCTCCTGTGAAGACAGGCTGAGGGAGTTGTGGTTTTTCAGCCTGGGGAAAAGAAGGCTCTGGGGAGACCTTATAGCCCCTTCCAGTACCTAAAGGGGCTACAGGAAAGCAGGGGAGGGACTCTTTAACAGGGAGTGTAGCAATAGATCAAGGGGTAACGGTTTTAAACTGAAAGTGGGGAAATTTAGATGAGATCTGAGGAAGAAATTCTTGGCTGGTGAGCCCCTGGCCCAGGTTGCCCAAAGAAGCTGTGGCTGCCCCATCCCTGGAGGGGTTCAAGGCCAGGCTGGACGGGGCTTGGAGCAACCTGGGCTGGTGGGAGGTGTCCCTGCCCAGGGCAGGGGGGTGGAACTGGATGATCTTTAAGGTCCCTTCCAACCCAAACCATTCTATGATTTATACTGTGTCATATAAGTGAACTACCATTATATTATCAGCTATCATGATCAATATCTCCAGGGCAAAAGCAGGCAGACAGTAGGTGTAGGCAAGGATGGGTAAATCCAAGAGGAAGCTTGTTTGTAATGCCGTTCCCCTTGTGCCTCACAGAACATATATCCATGACCCAACGCACAAACAAAAGGATCATCGGAGTGTACCAGGCGTGCCCAAGCATTTTGTCTGTCACTGGGACATGAATGGTACATCATTCAACAGTGCAACGGCTAGCTTTGTAAGCATTTTATACGTTGTAAATCAAAGAAGCTTATTTCTCTCTTTCTCTGACTCCTTAGTCCCCCAGCCCACAGACTAAGCAGAATTTACCCTATTGCTGTAAAAGAAAAGGGAAGGCTCAGCAGCTCTCTTATTCTTAAGTTTCAAACTGATGGATAGAAAGCGGAGGAGCTAGGAAATCTGCTGAGGGTTTGGTGGCATAGGCTTGATCATGTTTCAACTGCAAAACTTTGACATTTTAAAACGTCCAGTTAAAGGCAACATTAAAGACAACAGAGCTCTTTTGCTTTTGTGGCTTTGCTTACCAGCTACAATGTCCCATATCAGAGTGGGAGGGTTGGGAGGAGAGGAGAAAATCCATCTGAAATTTAGAAGCTTAAAAAAAAAAAAAACAACCCAAACGTTTATAATCAGCTTGAGAGCTCAGTGGATTTGTGAAATCGTTTGGGATTAACAGGCTATTGATTGCTAATAAAACAATATTTAGCTTTGTCTGATGAACAGCAATGGAAAAAGGTGTGGGCACCTTGTCAAACAAGACCCATTGAGGCCGGATGATGGGTTAAGTGTGGGGGTCTGAGTGGCAGCGTGGGTGCCCGGTCTTCAAGGAGAACTTGTCAGTTGTTAGTAAGGCTGGTGAAAGGAAGGACGCCAGCGCCTGATGGCTGGGGTAGTATTGATGCAAGTTAGCTGACTAATCAGATTGAAAAAGTCCCATGGTATTTATGTCACTTTAATTTTCATCAAACAATTGGAGACGACAGCACTCTATTAAGAAGAGGTTGATCCAGAACTAAAGCTAAATAAATTAGGGTCTCAGTTTAATCAAATTATCCCTCTACTGGCCTTGGATTAACCGAGGGAGACAGCGTCGGTCTAGGCACTTTTCATTGGCTGATTTATTTATTTTTTTTTAAAGAAGCTGGTTCAAAGAATGGGAGATTTAACACACATAGCTACTACTCATAATACCTCAAACAAGCACCTTTTAAAAAAAGCGGGAATTAATATTTATCAGGAGAATTTGCAGTTTTACTGAAGGATAATTCCATTTTTACGTTAGTTTTGTTCAGTGAAATAAACTGAAAATGAGGCAAAAATCTGTCAACAGAAAAGCTAAAATGAGAAAACTTGAAAAAAGCTGGCACAAAAATCAAAACTCTAGCCTAATACTGCTTAATGACTTCTTGTTTGATTGACAATACTTAGTTTAGTTTACCTGCTTTAAATATCATTTGATTGCACATTTACATTTTGCTACTGTTTACTTACATTATTTGTGCAGGGTAAGTCATTCTTTTTCCTGCTTTCTACATTCTTTAGACCTCTGGGAGAAGCCTTTGGGGTAGCTAAATCGTCTCTGAGAAAATAACTTTCCCAAGCTGGCTGGTATCTTCTCCCGCAAAGTGCTTTTATTAGAAGTTTACAGCAGGAGATAGTAACTATATTTTCAATACTAATAATACGAACAACTCCTGTGTTTATAGCTCCTGTACAAAGATTTAATTAAACTGTTGCAAGGTCCTTCGGACCTTGAGGTCCTGAAATATTCCCAATCTGTGTGTTATCAAAATCATTGTATAAATCTCTCTGGTTTTCTAGATATAGAAATGAGAGTAAAATAGTACATCCTTTGCTGGAAGGCACCAACTGAATTCATCCCAGTTAGCTGTGAAATTTATTTTTGAAAAAATGCAACGTGACAGCTACTCCCTTCCATCTTTGTTGGAAAAGTAAAAATTATTTTGCAAGAAAAGCAGTGTCAATGGATGTGGTCTTACACCTGATTCTACTTTTTGATTTTTATCTCTTTCTCTGACTTCTGACTTGTTTTTGTCTGCTCATGATGATCAATATTGTTCCTCATTCTGCTGGGGCAGCCACAACTTAGGGAAAGCAGGGCTGAACAAAGAAAATACATCCATCAAAATGGAGAGACTGCTCTGGACTGTGACCTAATGCACACTAACATAAATCGTTTACACTGTATATATATGCAAAGACATGAGAAGTATAACGGTCTTATGTGGGTCCCTATTACCCTGTAATCTACAAAATTACACACTCTTCCTCTACTTGCATTTCAGTTGTGCTCTTGAAGACATCCTTATCAAGCCCCGGCAATCTAGGCACCAGATTCCTTAAACAGCTATGACAGTATGCACCGATGCTCTTTTCATTTATGATTTCTAATTTTTTCTTCAGCTATGATATTGCTATTTAGGGCTCAAACAATTTGATCCTTTCTTTGTTTTGGCACAGATCAAGTTTCCACTCTCTTCGGTCTGTTAGTCCTCACGAACATGGACCAGAGCTGGTTTTGGTGGACTTGGATGTTCTCAGATGCTCAGCCCCTCACAGGAAGGGCTTTACTTTCAAAGTAACTCATCTAGGTATTTACATTCGGAGTTTGCTAAATGCTTAACCTGCATTGTTGTGACACTAAATATCTTGTAGGTATTTAAAAAAAATGTTATGTCCCAAATCATTGTTTTTGAGGGTTTGTTTTTAATGCACAGCCCTCCTCGTTCCACTGGTGTGACCTGTTAGCTGATCTGAACGCCACCGAATGCCTGTCCTCACTTGTTTTCTTACTGTGAATGAATAGAGATCATATATTTTCGTGGTAAAGACATGGTCTAAGGTGAACATTTTACTTCAGGTGAGGATAGGATTTCTTTTGTAGTTTACCCTTAAGATGGTAACGAGGACTTTTATCTGCATGTCATTCCACAGGGCATGTAGCTCTGAAGATCAGTGATTTTCTAAGCCTCTAAGTATTTTATTATGTTTTTTAACATTATCTGATTGGAGTTACCTCAGATGGATCCCAGTGGTCTGTAGCACCTGGGATTGGAATTTCCCTGCCCCTGGCAGGGGGGTTGGAACTAGATGATCTTTAAGGTCCCTTCTAACCCGAATCATTCTATGATTCTATAATTGTCCTGTGTTGCTCAAGCTGCTGCACAATGCACGTCTCATGGAGGCACTTCTGTAGATGCAGAAATATATTTTATCTCAAGGTAGTATCACTCCTTTTTCTACACTGTAGATTTGCCCTAATCGCAGCAGCACCTGGTTTTGCTCAATCCCTCATTGAAAATGGTCACTAGAGGTACTTGTAGCAACAGTGACACATTTCTGGCTGTACGTTCCTGCTATTTGCGGTTCCTCAAAGCTGCTGACTGAGTAGCACTGAAATACACTGGTTTAACAAGCTTGTATGATAGGGACTAAACATCGGAGGAAAGAAAACAGCCCATCTGATCAGTTTGCTGATCTGATGTAAGAAAGTGGGGGAGAATGTGATATTTGTATTTCCTTTGCCTTTCTGACAGGCTAAGAAATGCTGCTTTAAGATTAAGGCAAATAAAACAGAGAAAGAATGGAGGGGACTGAAAATTATCTGTGTAACATACCGAGCCCCATACATCGTAACATAACCCTAACCCTAGTTCCAGGGTGAGCTTTTGTTAAAAAAAAAAACAACAAAACAAACCCCAAATCCCCAAACCAACCCCCCCAAATAAAAAAAAAAAAGTCCCAACAAACCAAAACCTGCCCCTGCCCAGATGAAAACATTCTGTTTTGCAGCCCACACTTCCCTTTAGCAGCCCCTGCCCACCCCAATTCAAGTGCAGATCCAGGCTTGATTTCTCTCTCAAGCTTAAACTGAACCCTGCCTTCAGGGTGAGCGCTACACAGTGTCCCCTGGACTTTGTCCAGACGAAAAATATCTGAGTCAGTTATCTTAGTTCAGAATTATATTAAGGGGAATATGGCCATCATTTAATGAACCTTATAAACTGACTGAGCATGGTGACTGAGGATGCAAATCTGGATTAGCAATTCTGCTTTCACTATCACTCATTTTTTCCTGATGATAGGAATAAAAAGTATTTTTTTACCACAGCGTGTTCCCTCGGTATGCTAACTGGCACTCAAATTTTCTGATTTATGTTTCATTTAAATCTTTCCAAGCTCTTAATTATTTTAACAGAGTCTAAATTCACCTTTCAGCTGAGAGGGTCATAAAGGTGTAAAGAGGTCACAGGCATTAACGATGTTTTACTCGCAGTGATGCCCTGTTGCAAAACGTGAGGTTTCTGTACCTCTTTCTGTTGCACCTATTGCTGCTGCAGCTACGTTTTTCATTGCTGTGCGGCGTTGGGAAGCAAAAGCTTTGTAAGAACCTCCCCATTGCTGCACATCTTAAAGACTTACTGAAAAAGCCACTATCTGCTTTTAGATTGCTTGCTACAAAAAGTTTGCATCATTAATTTAATGAAAAATGCAACTAACTGGGATAGGAGGACTGAGCTTAGGAGTATTTGCAATCATACTCTGTGCAGGCTGGGTTTAGTATTCAGGGAGTGTAGTATAAAATTTCAGATGATTTGGACCCTCTAGATAGAAAATGCTTTTGAAAAATCATTTTCAGTCTTGCGCTTCATGGTTCTGCGCAGTTGCCTGTTCTGTTGGAGATCTTGAGTGGTTAAAATTGAAAAAAATCTAACTCTGACTACATGAATGACTAAGAAGTAATCTGTTTTGCTATAACAATTTTTTAAAACATTTTCTCTCTCTTTTTTTTCAAATCTATTTTATGCAGGGTAAGGTCATAGCCATTTAATAATAGTTTGCTCAGAAATGTCTCGTTTCCTGCACAATTTCTATTAACATCCTTTCTTTGCCTTTGAATAATGACAAGCACTGTGGTCACAAAACAGTGACGCAGATAGAGAATAAAGTTACACATGCTTGGAAATCCAGATGAAACAAAGCCCACAAGTGATACTTCGATACCATATTTTGTGTGCGAACACCCTTTAACAGCCTCCCCAGTGTTGTGTTTCCAGACCTGGAAAAAAAGTTTGAAATGCAGTAAAAAATTGTAGATATTTGAAGTTTCTTCCCCTTGGCCCGGATTATGAAATAGTAATCCATTACATTGTAAATCTTCCTGTACCATGCAAATCCCTTTACAAGGATTAGGAGATTGTAACAAAGATGATCATATTTCAAGAGGTGCCGGTGTTAGTTAGATACTGGTGCTGCAGGATTTCACAGCCATCAGCCAACATGTTATATATGCTGACCCAAACGAACAGGTGCTCTACATTTATTGAGAACCTTAATTCAAGCAATAATAAAAAAGAAGATTCGGTTACAAGGCTGCGCGGCACATTTAGTCTGTTGCTCTCCAAGTGGACTCAACAATAGCCGAGGGTGTGCAATGGAGCAAAGACTATGCAATCAGTGACCCTTTGCCCCTTCGGTGGGGGAGAATTCCACTAAAACACAAAGAAGCTGCTGTTTCTGCTTTTGCTGCTATCAGCCCGGGCACTACTTACAGAGCAGTGGCTGGTAAATCTATTTCTGTGATTAGCTGCTTGAGCAAGAGTAGAGGAAAAGTATGTTTTCTCATTCTGTGTCACTTCTGTTTCTTTCATGGGAATCAGACCTTAGTTTGGGAGAAAAATGTAGAAGCATCTGACTTGCCTAAGTTTCTCTGCACATTAAGGGTATGCAGTATTTTGCTGGCATTTTGTGCTAATTTTAATTTAATGAGTGGTACTGAATTGCTATGTAAGGAAAAAAAAATAAATCCATGAGAAGCATTGGTTTATACCACTAAGTAGCGTTTGCAGAACGCTGTCTTCTCATACCTATAGAAGTAATTCTGAATGGATACGGAATTTAAAAACTGAAAACACAAAGCAGAATTTGTGAAGGAGTCGGATTTAGTAGCTCTTGATCCTTTTTCAAACTTGTCATTCTGGTCTTATCTAAAAGCAGTTTTCCATATTTAGATTTTACATGTCCCTTTGGATTTGCCTATAACTAGGCAAGCCTAATCTGTTTAATTAGCACCATACTTAAAAGCCTTCTTTGTTCGCTTTGAGAGATATGGGGCTAAGTTAAAGGGAAAATTAAGATGCATGGGACAGTTTTACAAGTACAGATTAAAAATCAGAGATTGTAACCCAGACAAATAAATTCAGACTTTCAGGTTTCCCTCTTGAATTCTGCATCCCCCCATTAGTTTGTTGTTGGGTTTTTTTTGCTTACTGATCAATTCAAATCTCTATACTTTTATATTAATCAAAAAAGAATGAATTTGCACCCTAAAAATTAGACTAGAATCTGACCCTTGGTTCCACCCCTCTAGAATGGCCAAAATCCAGAATGATGACGATTAATGCTCGTGTTCCCTCTGTTGAGCGACAAGTAACTATCACGTACTAACCAGCAGTTGGTACCTCCAATTATGCCCAGTGCTGCATATTGAGTGTTAAGTGCTGTTGCAGATTAAGCCTTTGCAAAATAAATATAATGTAGAATAGCTTCTTATGAAAAACAAGATTGGAGATGAAAAAGGAGGAGACTGTTGGCATGTCTGCCCTGGCACACAGTGTGGTACAGCAAGTGTCGCAAAACCTTTGCGGCTGAACACCCAGTACCTGGATGTTTCAAGATTTCAGCTTTGGGCTAGTAGCTGTAGTTTGGTCCCGTGACCTGCAGCAGTTTCATTTGAAAAAGGAACCCATTTAACGCGTTGTGAAACCTCACTGTCATGTGGACCGAAGGATGGAAAGTTGAGGAGTTTGGCAAATCAGCTTTTGAAGGACATGTTGGATCTCCTGAACTGAAGTGCCAAGGTAGAGGCACCCTAGCTTTGCTAACAGAGTGGGTGAAGAAAAAAGGATTATTTTTAATCTTCTCACAGGTATTTGATTTTATCAAAAAGTACAAGGAGTTATTTAAAAATGACTGTAACTCCTTGCAAGGCTAGATAACTTGACATACATAAACCTAAGGAGGTGGAGGTGTCTAACAGCAGTGATGAGATACAGGAAATTTCTTAAGTATGTGATAGGAGGAAATAGGCTGTAACCTTGTTCAGTTATGGGATGCCACACAGATACCGTATTTAGCCGTCTGATTTAGACTACTGCTATTAGGATGCACAGCATACCTCTGTTCTAGCAATTAGTAGTCATACAAGGCACTCAGGTTCAAGGCAAAATGGTAATTACATTATTTTGGGAAATATTTGTATTAGCACAATGTGAATTTATACACTTTTAGGGTACAAATTGGAAAAATTCTAGCTTTGACATTTCCTCCACCACGTGCTACTGAGGAGCACCACACAAACCAGTGGAAAGCCACAGTTTGGTTCTGAACAGATGTGTGTTTCTGTCAGGCACAAAATGAAGACAGAAAATGAAGGAGATCTGGTAACCTATGTAGAATGTCGAATGCTACCGTCTTCAGATGATGAGACTCAAGCTTTATCTTTTTTTTTTTAAGCCACTTTTAACTTCTGCATTTGAACGAGGCCCTCAGTTATAAAACCCCGTTGCTAAACTTGGTTTAAAAGCCACTATGCATGTGTTATTTCCTTTAACTCTCCCATCGCAACCATGCTATTTATAAGAAACAGAAACCCCCCTGCCAGCCACCTGTCAAGCACGCAAAGGATTCCACCTCCAAACCGAAATAATCTCTTCTATTTTAGGCTGGCTGAGGGCGGGACCCCTTATCCTTCTGCCTAGTTTCCCCTTCCCTGAGGCGGCCAGGCATTAACGGCGGGGGCTGAGGCGGTGCGCTGCCTGGCGAGGCCGCCCGCCCCTCAAGATGGCGCCGGCCGCCCCCTCACAGCGCCGCTCGAGCGCGGCCGTTTCAAAGGTAACGGCCGGCGCCCTCTCCCCGTGACCGGAGGGCCCCGCCAGGGGGCGCGCTCACCCCTCGGGCCCGCCCCTCCGCGCTGACGTCACCCGGAAGCGGCGCACGTGGGGCGGGGGCGGCCATGGGGTCCCGGGCGGCTCCCACAGGTCGGTACCTGGGCGTGAGCCTTCCTCTTCCTCCTCTTCTTCCTCTTCCTTACTCTCCTCACCCCCTTACTGTCCCCGCTGGTGTGTAACGGTTCCTTGCTGTGGGCTTCACAGGGCCCGGCGGGCCGCCCGCTGAGGAGGAGATGCCCGAGCTGTCCGACGGCGAGGAGGCCTGGGAGGAGGAGGAGGAAGGCGCTACCGCGGGCCTGC
>VYZM01003143.1:1662-22527 GCA_013398915.1 Dromas ardeola | reverse complement strand
GCTGTGCTGTCCCTGCCCTCCCCTCGAGGGACCGCCTGAGGCCCCTGGGAGACCCTTTGGGTGGGGGTGGTGCCAGCGCCCAGACCCGGCCTGCGGCAGGAGGCCACCTCGGAAAAATAAACGATGCGTAGTTTGTAACAGTGTTCTGGAGCTTGTTCGTCTTGTGTGGGGCCTCTCTAGAGCCAAAGGTTTCGTAAATCCAGATTAAAGGAGGGAGAAGTAACGTGGGAAGCACGTAATTCCCCTCTCCTTGCCCTGAAGCAGTATAGAAGTTTATCTCTTGGATTCTCTTTATCATCTTATTGTCAGTAAATAGATGAGAATTTTTATTTTGTTGCTGCAGATCTAGCAGGCCAACTCACCTTATACGTGTCATTCTTATATCTGGGGTTTAATGCTGTTTTTGCTCTCAACGGGTTTTTGAAAGTTAACAGGGTTCATGCTTTTGTCAGACAAAGTTTTTTTCGTTTCTAACCCTTTGTTGCAAAATGTTTTGCAAACAAGGTGAAAGCTTCTTTGTGAGGTGTGTAAGCAGGCACCTGTTTGTTCCTTTCTCAAAAGCAAAAATGGTGCGTTCTGAACGCATTGCCTGTCAGGTCAGAATAAAAGCTCATATAAAACTCAGAGTAGTGTTACATCTTTTAAACATGTTAATACTGTATATGTAATAATTATTTATTTACAGGTTGTTTAGTTCTCCTGAGGACGTTTTCTGTCACTGCAAAACAGAGCATCAGTTTAGTGTTTGGGATGTGATCCAGAAACACGGTAAGTTTTTTTCATGACTTGTCATTTCCTTCTGTGTTTCAGCATCTCGTTTAAAATAAATTGTGAAGATTAGCGTGTTTCTAATATATTTCCTGGTTGTCGCTGAAGATTCTAAGATTGAACAAGAAAAACTATTGTAGAAAAATGCTTATATGTTACAGGTAAAATATTTATATGTTCCCACGGGTGATCGCAGGGAGGCATGCACTCCAATGTCTGTTTGATTCTTTCCAAGTGAAGTGTAAGGTTGGCTTTCACTTGAAGCTGTCTTATTTAGGCCAAGGTGGTGACTTCAATCAGGTACATATAGGAAGATGTACGTGAAGTGTGTGGGGGGGCTTTGAAAGCATTAGGTAAGTGCTGAACCGCTGAGTCTGAAATCCGTACCTTACTGCATATAGAGCAAAACTGGAAAGCAGGGGAAGGGGAACAGTGTTGGAGAAACACAGTATTAAGGGTGTGCACTAGAAAGTAGAGAGAGAGAAGGGGATGGGAACCACACGAAGCATTTAGAAATCTGCATGTAAAATTCTAAGATCTGGTCTGTTTTCTGTCTAAAATCCAATGGAAAGTATTTTGAGTTTATGTAATATCCTCGCTGTTACTGTGGAAGGCACATAATTATATTTAAATTGCTGTTATTTCTGAGCAAGGTGGCAATTTAAAATCAATATTGGTATGTATTCTTGATGAGCAGGACTGATTTACATTTTCTGAAGCAGAAGGCTAAAAATATGATCAAAGGCGCACAACAGCATAAAATATCAGGAAGGTAACCAGTAGGAGATAAATATGGTTGTCCTGATGTAGTTACTTGCTAAATGAGTGAAATCCCTGTTTATAATCCATGTTTCCATATGTTCCATTCCTAATTTGTGGTAGATGTGTTTGCCCTGAGGGTGAGAATTTCCTGGTTTGGTCCTGAAAAGAAGAAAAATGTAGATGGCAAACTTAAGATAGGAAGACAGCACTGGATAATGTTGTATACCCCAAGGGGAAGCTGGCTAATGGAACAAGTAATTAGTATTCACATAATTGTAAAATGCATGTGGGCTTTCTGTAATGCAAGCTCTCTTTTTTTTTCTTCCTTTCTTTCTTTTCAGGACTTGATTTTTATGGATACGTTAAACTAGTAAACTTTGTTAGATTAAAGGTAGGTATGCCACATACTACTACTTCTGTATTCTGTGTCTGGAGAATGGGAAATCAAGATTCTGTGCTTTCAATTTGCCTTTTTTAAATAAGTGTATGAAATTTTGTATTATGTTTCTAGAAATAAGAAATCACGGGAATTAAAGTAGCTATTGATTGGTTTATTTAGATGTGAAGTTGTTTTCATTTTAAATATAGTTAATTAACACGGGTTTTATTGTTTCCAGAAGAGGATAGTTAAACTTGTATAAAGCCCACGCTATGTAGTATCATGTTGTTTTGTTAATTCATCTTGGCCTTTGACTCTGCCGTCTGGCTCCAGTAATGGGTTCACTTCTTGATAACTGAAGGTTCTTAGTCCTTGCACGTGTGTTGGTGCAAAGAGTCTTCCCTGGGAATGTGAGCTGGCCAGACCCTTACTGCACTGTTAATAAGGATAACACCTCATCCTTTAGGTCACAGAACCTAAAATTAATCTCTGATAAAATGCTACCAGAATCAGGAAAGCTGATGGGAACCTACAGTTTAAAGTTTGGCCTGGGTATTTTTGTGTGTTCTGTGACTTTGAAGTATGTTCTTTAGTTGTTCCCTAAAATTTTATGTTTAAACTTTATACGATCTTACGTAATCAAGCATTAATTAATTTACTTTAATTATAATTTAAGCATTAAATCTTCAAATCTTAAATACTCAAATAGTTATTTAAGGTGTAACCAGCTACGCAGAGTAAACACAGAAATGGAAAAACTGAGGTCCAGAGTCTGACCTGTCCTTTCCTGGCGAACTATTAACTGGCCAGATGCAAACAGGAGAGAATACAGCCTTTCTAACACTTGTCCTTATAGTGCTGTTCACGTAAAAACACTTTGCGTGATTAGTGTCTCAGCTTTGTTGATTAGCCCCGTTGTAAGCTATGGGCCTGACACAGTCAAACACTTGGGTAAACTTGGTTCCTGATAGCAGTGGAATCCTACAAGTATCCTTCAGTGTCTGTCAATCTGCTGTGCTTTACTGCTTTACTGAATTCCTTGATCCTGTAGCCTCCTGGGCTTTGGGACCCAGACTAACTCGTAGGTGTAGTTTTATGCTATTCTCTGGGCACCATGGTTGTAGTGTCAGTATGCTCAGGTGAGTACTTGTTGTCAGAGCCAGGATGGAAGCCAGAAGTTCATTTCTTCACTGTTCTCGCTAGTCATGCTTGAAAGTAGTACCTTTTTCAGCCTTTGCTACAAAGCTACTTTAATAATACTTTAATAATATTTTAATGGGTGGAAGAACAGATCTTTGCCTTATTTTCTTGAATGAAATTGAAGGACGGGTGTTTTCAAAAAAAACATATGCTGATCTCTTTCTGTGTAGAAACCAACAGCAGCCTATTTGAGTTCTCTTAGCTGCCCACTGCCTTGGGAAGGAGAGGAATATTTGAAACCAGAGCTAGAAGATGATCTCCTGCTTCAGTTTGGTAAATAAATACATTTCAGTATGACTGTACTGTGTTGTGGGGTAAATGTGATGTTGGCAGAGTTCATGTCATGTGAAGCATCATCATTATTGTTGACTCTTACGTATGTGAGAAAGTCCACATTCTAGCTGAAGTCGTGACATAAAATCATGCTCTGAAGTTTTTATCATACATTATATGTTGGTTGTTAACGACCGAAATTTCCATAGCCCTGTTTTATTATCTGCATTCGCTTATAGTAGACCTGATGTTAACAGCGGAGATGCTGTGTGTAGTGATAAAGCACGTCAAAGAGGCACTTCACCCAAGATTTGTGAATGGAAGATTTATGAAGCTTTTAAAGCTTCTACTTGTAGGTATTTAAAATCAGATGCTTTAATTCAAAAATATATGCTATAAGCCAGGAGCAAGTAATTTGCCTTGTCAAAATACGTTCATCTTTTGTACGGATTCTGTTTTGGACCAACCCAGTGTAATATACTACAGTTGCATAGAAGTAGTCCGATGCTTTAGTGGTTCTAGCAATCAGCACAAGCAGCTTTAGCGTCTCCCTCATGACAGTTCCTTAGGTGGCATTGAGAGAACTCAGTTTGACTTTTGAACTTATTTTGCCTGCCCGTGATCCCCCCACTCTTTTCCTATTTTGTGTTTGATTGTACATCTGTCTTTCGCCAAAACCATAAGGTTCTTGTGGCTTGTGAATTTTTTTCTATTCCATACAGTCTGGAATGCAGTATTGCCCTATTCTCAGCAAGCCCTGCTGCGTGATAGCAGAGGTAATGTGTGGTAGAGAACATTGGTTGGTTACTACAGGGTTTTCACGTTTCGCTTTCTCATCTCCTGCCTGTTGTGTGCTCTTTACCCAAGCTATAGACTTTTGAGATGCTTTGGGCTGCTGTTGTAATTGCTAAAGGGTTATGAGGGTGATCTGAACCTCTGAAGTCTTATTTTAAGTATCGGTGCTTCATTTCAGTCCCATGGGCCAAATAGTCTTCCATGATTAACAAGAATAGATATATTTTATTTTTTTTTTTAGTGAAGTCTGTTGTCCAATAAGCTGGCAGTAACTTCTTACTATATCCAAAACCACAGTAGCTCCATTTTTTTTATCTGCTGATACCTGCTGAAGTCACCAGCTGAATTTAGCAAGAGGTGAATGGGAACTAGTGCTGAGTCCGAGTTTTGGTAGTTAAAAAGCAATGTTTCATCTAGATTCATTCTGCTTGTACTCTTTTGAGTTTTGTGTGTTCATGAGCTTTATAAAAGCCAGAGGAGTTGGTTTGAAAACTTAAGAGTCACTGTCTAATTATTAAGAAATTTTTAATTTATATACTTTCTTACCTCTTACCGTTACCATTAACAGCCCCTTTATCCTCAGAATAACGTAACTGAAAAACTAGAGGATAGGACTGTAATTAACATAATTACAGTTTAAACCTAAAGTCTCTTTTATCAATAATCAAACACTGGTACGTAAAGAAGCCTGAATTCTGGATTTGTTTGCTTTGGTATAGAGCTTGTTTCTGGCATACTTGGTTTTACTGAGTAGTATTGTGTTCTGTGGTTAGTCCTATCAAATTCAGTGATTCCATACTAAAACAGACTACTTTTACAAATCATCCGAAGACAAAAGTAGCAACACTGAAAACGTCACATGTATATGAGCTGCTGTGAAGCAACGTGTGACTGGTTGGTGTCTTTTTTCCTCCCTATTTCATTAGATATAGAAGATCTTTGTGAACCTGCAAACGTTTTGCCTTCTAATGGTTTAAATGATACCATGATGCTCCTTGAACAATTAAAACATGCAGAACACAGAGCAAGACTAGCAGAAGCAGCCTTGGCTAGAGCACAAGATGATCTTCAAAAAATGAAGTAAGCATTTGAACTGAAGTTTTGGGTTTTTTATTTTATTTTATGTGCTTTAGGTGAGATGTTTATGTCCATGTTTAAAGACAAATTCAAAGAAGTGGTAGAATGTAACTACGGAATAAAACTCCTGACTTGTGTTGGGACTGTAGGTTTGACTTTTATCTAGTAAATGATTAGTAAAAACTGCACAAAACATGCACAAATTGAAAAAGCAGAGTATGTTTAGGAAAGCTAAATAAGTCCATGGCCCAGAAATACGTATTTTGCTTCAGGCCACTCTTTGTTTTTCAGACATTTTTCCATTAGTCTTTTAGATAATGAGTTTAAACATTGAAGATGTACACAATGGAGAAGAGGGAGGTATTGACAAATTAAATATGGGGCTCTAAACATTTTTCAGAGGTGGCTCCAAATAATGATTATTGGTAGGATAATTCAGTTTGGAGAAACCTTCAGTGAAATTAATATACCATCTTTTCAGCGACTTTATTTTCAGTCTTAGGTGTGGGTTCTGTTAGTAAGAATATTCAGTGCGTCGCAATCAGGACATCCCCATAGTTGTATGTGCTACTTCTAAATCTTGAGGTCTCCAGAATATGAATTGGTGATGCTCGTGGATAAAATGGTAATATAAACTTCTTTTTGGGTCACATAGGATTCAATCCTGTACAAATGTATTATTTTAAGATCCCTCTGTTTGGGTACTGAAGAACTGAAATTGTATTTAAGAGACTTAAAAAAAAATAATTCATGGTCTTTTGTGGAAAAGGGGAAAAAACTTTGTTTTGTAAAATACATTTGAAGGTTTGTTGTATGTTTTGAGAGTACATGCTTGATGTTATTAGTAACTAAGAATACCAAAATAAATTCATGTATTCCAACCCTATTGGCTGTGAACAATTATACATGTCAAAAATTAACAATTTTGTCTTTAGCTGGGTTTAATTTTTGCAAATTGTACTTCATAGCATACAGCGTTTTTCTGATATCTCTGTGTACATCATGCATTAATTCATCATAAACAATAAGAATGAAAGAAATTTATCACTGAACTTGGAAAACTTGGGTTTTTTTTTTCTGTGTGTCTTCCTGTCTTATTCTTCCCTTCTTTTTAATTTAAAAGAAAGAAAAACCTATTCAGGTCATCAGTTGCAATTTCTTTTCAGCTCTCTGAACTTCAGTCAGGCTTGTATAGATTTCTTTTTGAGCTTAGTTTATCAAATTATCTGCTGTTGTAAAAGGGAGCCTTTAATTTTTCTTTGTCAACACAGGCTCTTCAATTAGGCAGGGATTGGCAGGCAGCAAAAAATAGCCAGATGTAGATCTGATGAAGCAGCACAGTTTTAAATTATAGACAGATGAACCAGTTGCATTGTAGTGGCCTACGTGCTGTAATTCATGGTGATACTGGAGGTTACTCCACTGAAAGATCTACAGATGTTTCCCTTCAGGTAAACCTCTGTGAAATAAAGGTAACTTGGAATTCTGATGTGGAGCAAGAATAGCATGCAGGACCTTAATCTACAGTGACCTGTTTTCTATTTTTTTGTCACAGAAATAGGTTTATACTGGTATTTAGCAGGCTGGATGGCTGAGTTAAACTTCTGGAGTAAAAAAAGTGAGATCCAGGAGCTTTCTCATGCTATACAGAGACTTCTTTGGGAGACTAAATAACTGTAATTTCTTTCAGTTACAACATGATTGCATTATGCAGGTCTTGATTTCTAAGATGTGGAAAAATACTTTAGGTTTTTTAATGACTGCCTGTTCAGGATCAGTCATGCAGCTCCCTAGAGATTGTTGCTGTCTGAGCCTGGGAATAATAGTAAGAGGACACCCACTAATTGAGTATGAAGTAATTTCTGCAGAAATGTTTTTCCAAGTTTGCTAGACTGAGTAGACTTGTAGAGTTATGAGAATTGAAAGGGCTACCAAGCAAAGACAGGTAGCTGGAGGCCTAGTGACTTTTTGCTTCCCCCCACAAATGGCAACAGCTCTATGAATCAGGTTACCTTTAGCGTTTGATGTAACTTAGATTTAAGAGCGTGGCTTGTATATCCTGAATTTTTTCATCTGTTCCCTGTTTAGAGATCATGGCTTTTGTTTTTACTTACCTTTTTTTTTTTTTCTTGATTAAAAGGACAAGAGGGCAGCTCTGTCTCTAGAGGTTGTTTGCTACTTAGAATCATAGATGCATAGAATAGTTAGAGTTGGAAGGGACCTTAAAAATCATCTAGTCCAACCCCCCTGCCTTGAGCAGGGACACCTCCCACTAGACCAGGTTGCTCAAAGCCCTGTCCAGCCTGGCCTTGTGCTGCTGGAGAAACAGTTGGCTGAATCCATTTTAAATAATTTTAAATTTAAAATCAGGTTTAAATCTTACAAAATGCTAGTTGTATGTAATTGTATGTCATAGAATCTACTTTTTGTAAGTTTCAGTTTCTACCATTTTGATATTTATCTAAAAATAAGAAAAACACAAACTGCCATGGTAAAGAGCAATATTAAAGATAAGATCCCAATGTTACCTGTATGTCAGCAAATACAGGAAGTTTATGATGTTGACAAACTTCTACTACCAATTCCCTTACCACCTTCTCTTCCTCATCCAAACGAGCTATGCGGAGAAGTATTTGACATGTCAGGACTGAAATAGTATTTTTGGTTTTGTTGTTCTATAAGGCTGGTACTGGTAATGAGGTGTTACCTACAGCTTTTATACATTAAGTTGCTGTTTAAGAAAGTGTGACCATGTTGAAGGTGGGCTTTGGCTGGTTTGGAGTGGTGTAGGATGCAAGTTTTGATGCTGGACTATAGACCTTGGAGGAATATTGTGGGTATAGTATGAGCAGTTTGCTTGTCAACTTTTAACATGTTTTCATGATAAATCGGTGGATTTGTGTATTTTGTCATCAAAACTGCTTTGAGAAATGAGAAAAGAACGTGCATATTAGGAATGCAAGGCTATAGAGGAGGAAAAAAGAAGCAGCATGAAATTAAAGTAATAAATTGAATTTTACGCTCTGGTTTGTTTCTACCCAAATGCTTCAGTTCTAAAGTACTTTCTTCTATCTTCCGCTAGTCATGCAATGTTGTATGGTTTGTATTTCTTGTGCTGTTTGTTGTATTGAGTCTGTATTTGCATTACACAGCCTAAAACACGTGTTATTCCCCTGTAGACTTTGACCGCTGTGCTTTTGTACTAGTGAGCACAAAATACAGAATTCCTCCTTAAAGACAGAAATGAAGTCCAAATGTTTCGCTGCTGATACTTGCTGGTTGTGAGCAGAAAGTAGCCATTGCAGGAGGGCGATGGACGGAGGGTGGTGGTGCAGCAGCCTGGAGGAGCCAGCAGAGGGAGGTTCTGCACGCTTAAAACCGGTCCCATTGTTGTAAAAAAAAAAAACAAACCCAAAAACAACAAAAAACCCAAAACACAGCCCTGTGCAGGCTGGATTTCTTACCTCTTTCAAGCCCCTTCTCCCCCCGCCCCCCACCTCGCTTTCATGGTCCCATAAACACGTCTCATGGGTATATTTCAAATTGATTACAGACAATTTGCACAGGATTTTGTGCTGAACGCAGATGTCAGGAGCAGCTCATCATCCAGCGCCATTGCAGACCTTCAGGAAGATGAGGATGGTGTTTACTTCAGCTCCTACGGGCATTATGGGATACACGAGGAGATGCTAAAGGTTAGAAAGTCATCTCAACTGCATCTTGGTAGGACTAAAGAGGAAAGATGGAATGAAGTGGGCTGTGTGCCCATAAATATACTGCAGAGCAGCTGCATTTTTAACCCTTTCTATACATAATAGTATTTTGCTAGGAGTTGGGTTGAGAGATCTTTTCCCAGTTTTATTTCCTTTGTATAAATTCTGTTAAAGGGGAAGCATTAGTAACATAAAATCATTTACTCTACAGATATGCTTGAAGTTATATTACAATATCTATACCACAACCTTACCTTGCCAAAAGCAGCTTTTTCCTGCGTGCTTAAATGGTAAAGGATGAAACACGGTACAGGCAGTGAATATTTTTCTTTAGCTTATATTTTCCTTACAGTTGAAATTTGTTAGGAAAAAGCATTTGTCAAATATTGTGGTTTCCTATTTCACTAGGTAAACAGAAATTGTTGGTATTTGTGCACAGTTCAGGGTATCCATAACATGACATTGAACAGCTGGAAAAAGTGTATGCTGCCTTTATATGGTAAAGATAAAAAAATAATGCTTAAAACTCTTCAAAGGCAAACCTGTGTATGCCTTTTAACTTAAAAAAAACCTAACACAAAACCCAACAACTTAGAATTGATGTGTAAATCAAAATCTCTTAATGCTTCCTTTCAGAGAAAGTATCATGGTTGTGAGAGTCAGAAACAGTTCTATCATTTTAAGGCAGAAATAAATAAAATTCCTGCCTAATGTAGAGATAGAATACAGAGTTGTGAATTGACTTTGTCCATACAGGTAGCATATAAAGTTTTCTGCTTTGTAAATCATTTAGTGGCCCTAACGTAGAAATACACATAAATCTGTGTTAAGATTAGTATAAGCATGAGGTTAATTTTTAAGGGGGGGAATTTTACAGAAGACCAGAGATGTCTGCAAAAATAGAAGAATATTATCTAAAATGTATAGTCTAGAGAAATATAATTTGAGTCTTGAAGATAAATAGGAATTGTAGAAGTTTGGGTTTGCAGTTGTATTAGGATGTTGAGAAGTTACAGGATGAGGAAGCCTTTCTATTTGCTAATAAAGTTTATAATAATTCTGCATCTCTGCACAAGGAAACTGGTACAATGTTATTGGTTTCAGGGACTATTTGTCAGAATGCTTTTAAGAAGACTTTTGACTTTCCTAAACATAGGAAAATAATTGCTTTTTATCGTGTGTGTGTAAATTTTTTCCTACATGCTACACATTCACTTGGATTTTTTTCTTTGTCTGTCTACCTTATTTTTATTTTTATATCTATATATATTAAAAAAAAAATATATATATAGTGGCTTGCTACCTTGAAATTTTTAAGGAGTCTTGCTGTCTGAATTTTAAGTCTGTTTCTGACACTGTTCCATTTTGAAACCTTTTTTTTTCATATGCTTGGTAGTGGTAGGATGAAGTTTCAGTTTATTATTTTTTTTTTGCTACAAATACTTCAGAGATGGGGAAGAGGGATTGTTACTTTACACTGGCCAAATGGCTAGAGTTTCCCTTGCTCAATTTTTTTTTTTCTTGAGAATGCCTTGACTATCATCTTAATAAATTCCCTTACCATTTTATTTAAATGCAAAGCATTACGTTGAAATGGTGAGCAAGAGAATGGAATTGATGAATAGAGAGACACGAAGTGAGTGACCGTGGCTTACTCGAGCAGCAGTGCATACAGCGGAGACAGCAGCTAGAATTGTATTGATTAAGTTGGGGCAGTGCTGAGGCAACGTGAGTGGGCAGGATGTAAGGCTGAAAGCTTTCCAGCTGACTGCTTTCTTGATTGATGCCGAACCTTCCGATTTTATTTATTTTTTTTAAACTTTTTTTGGTCGTTTCAGCAAATCCTGTTATATACTGCAATGGAGGTGAAGTACTAAAAATAGTTGCTCTGTATATAAAGTCATAGTAAACCAATATGATTATAAAGGATCCCAATTTTTTTTAAATTCATGTTAATTATGTATAATTTTAAAGTACTATTTTCTAAAATCATCCCCAGTTATTTCTTTGGGCTCTGTGCGTGTGTGTGATAATCCTCCTAAACTTAAAACTGGATTTTAAGATCTTCAAGCCTCAAAACAATTTGTTTCGTCTCCAGAATTTTTATGAACGTATCTTTTGTTCTCAGTCTCTGGTTTTGATCTTGTTTTTCTAATAAAATAGACTTTGTTCTTTCTCAGTAGATAAAATGTCTTTAGTTTCCATTTTGTTTCTAAAAATATCTTACTTGCCATAGTAGAAAAATGTTAACTCAAATATAAGCAGTCGGATTTTATATTTCAGTTTTATTTATAGACTCGTCTTTACAAGATAAAAATTGCTTAAAATTTTTCTTTTACTTTGCTCTAACCCTTGCACTGCAACAGCAATTCCAAAACCTATACTTGGCTGTCAATTTGTGTACCTGCTGATGCGTATTAAGAGAATCAATGTTTAATAGATTACCTTGCTGGTAGATTGAGCTATACTGCTAACTTTCATATACTAAGATACTATAAATGTGTAGTTACATGCTTGAAAACATTGCAGCTTCTCGTGTCATGATGTAATACAGTTAAGGTTAGTTATTTATTATATTGGGCTTTCATAGAATGGGCTGTACAGCTTCAATTAATAGTTTGTCTTCAGGATTGCAAATTTGCAGTTTGTTCAGAAATAGAACAAGTTAATCTGATCCATAATTCTTTTTTGAAGGAATCTGTGTGTCATAAGAGTGTCGGAGAATAAAGTGATACAAAATGTTTTATGAGCTCGTGACTCAAATTTTTACCATTGTACAGAAGGTTGTTATGTAAAGTCAATGCAGCATTGCCTTTCTATTACTGCTATTCCTGAAAGGTGGGGAAAAGGTATTAAGAACTTTGAAACATCCAAGATCAAATGTAGCAGGTCATAAAAGTGCAAGCTGATCTCTTATTTTTCCTGCAAAGGCTCAGCTGTCTTGATTTGCAAAGACAATAAATTCTGGAAGAATATCGTATGGGAATTGTCATGATTGCAGAGCCCTTTTAAGTGCAGTAGTTGCAAAACATCTTTAGGACAAGTTAAAAAGCAAGTTTTTCATTATTTTTAAATGATATGCTGTACCTAAGTAGAAAAAGTGAACACTTCTTTATTCTTTAAATTATAGGATAAGGTGCGTACAGAAAGCTATCGTGACTTCATCTATCAAAACCCACATATTTTCAAGGACAAGGTAGGTAAAACAGCTCAGAAAATACAATGATTTCTGCGCTTTATTTTTTCTCAAGTGGTAGAAATCCTTCAGGTTGGCTACTCTGTAGCTTTGGGAAGGGAATATCTCACCGACAAGATTTGATTTAATGTACTCTGGCTTTATTAGGTGGTAGAGTGCTATTCAGTGGCTGGAGGGTGCAAAGTGCTGATAACAGAAGTGCTGATCACTGTTGTCATTGTTCTGTGTGCCATGTTGGGATGTTCATTAATTATTTTGGCGGGGTTAAGTTGAGCCTTTCTTGTCCAGTATATTAAGTGGAATCTATTTTAGAGGGCCTCTTTACTAGAATTTAAGTGAATTTCAATTTGTGCCTGATAGAGTAACAACATCCTAGAAACACCATGTAATTAGAATTGGGGAAGAATTCATATGCAACTGATTTATTGAATTAGTGTTGTTTAGTCTCTCCAGATTAGGTTATCATTAAGGGACTTAAAACGAGGAATTAGTATTTTACTCGCAGTGTGGAGAGATTGCACCAATGCTGGTTTGTGATCTTTCTGTGGGTACGACCCCTGCACAATTGTGATCCTCTTTTTGTCTTCTCTGTTTCTGCCGAGTTAGTTGCACTCTGAGTTACGCTGTGCAGCCTTCTGTTCTGGGTTAGCTTCCCTCTACTTCATGCTTACTGTTCTTAAGCTGTATATGGATATTTCTTAATGTGAAGCCACGATATCTAGGTTTATGGAAGGCAATGACTGTTGATTTTTATTTTGATTGACACCTTGTTAATAAGTGATAATACAAGGCTTCAGAATAGTTGTGGAAGTAATAATAGTGCACCCATCTGATAGCTCCTCACTTGTGCTAGATATATTTTTGTTCTGGGCAGGAGGTATTTCAAGATAGTGCATACTCTTTTTATGCCTTACCTCAGTTTTCTTTTGGCAACCACAGCAGAAAAATATTAGGAAACGAGTTTTCTTCCGTTTTGCTTCAATCCATGTCACAAGCTTGTTTCTATTAAACATTTCTGAGTTCTTTAGTTATAATGAGAGAAGAAAGAAAACCATTCTAGAAACATGCTGCGAGCCATTTAAAAGATGTGAGTGTCTGTATAGCTGGGCGGCTCATCCAACCACACAGAGATCAATAAAGGAAAGAAAACTTTCTTGGGAGAAACTTAGTTTCACAGGTGCCCCTAAAATGGATAACTGCAGGTTTTCATAGGGTAAGACTGATCTTAGGTTACATGGAATGTGTGTCCTAGTGGAACAGTAATTTTTCCAGATTGATTGTATTTCTTCCCTGTTGTATGCAAGTATTGGTAAAATTCCAAACAAAACATGGATGAACTGTTGTAAGCAACATTGGTTCAACCCCAGCTGTAGCTGCACTTGCTCAGAAATCAGCTTGAAAACGTGCGCTTACTCTTTGTGTTTTAATTCACATGAAAGCATTCAACTTCTAAAGAACAGCTTATCTATTATTGCAACAGCTATAGACTGGTTTTTGAATTGAGTGTTTTACAGCAGCTTTTTGATCAAGATACTCTTAGCTCAAATTCATAGCATATCCAAACCCATCATAGTGTGTTGAAGTTGAATGGAAAGAAAGATTCTCAATTGCGTTGAGTTCCCAACAGCTTCCAGCCAGGTGACTAGTGCCCCACTTAACTTCTGTGTCTGACTATATGTTGATGTAGCTTTCACTTGGAATGCTGTTGCAGAGAACATACGGGATTTTTTTTCAGACATGTAGCTTTGAAGTGACATCTGTTACAGACTTCCGCTGAAGGAACTGTTACCATGTTTTGCTTAACTTTTGTATTATATGATGCTCTCAGAACCATATTAATGAGTGAAACTTCCAACTTGAGGAAATAGGCTATTTTCCCTTGAAGTTTGATTAAAACTTTAAAAAAAACAATTGAGTAAAAGTTGGATACTGTATTTCCTAGATCTTCTAGATGGTATTCCTCCCTAGAAAATACATAGTGATGCTTTTTGTTGTTTCTGAAAGAACACCTGTGAGGTGGGTTGGGAGGAGCTTGTCCAAGAGCTTAATTGGTCATACTAGCTTTTGGTGCAAATCCACAGTATCCCAAAGAGGTGCGATTGCACGGTAACAGATGATAACAGAATATGTAGGTAGGTTTGTTAGGCTTGCTTTATGCAGAACCAGCCAATTTGTTTGTTGTTTCTCAGCTTTTGAAAGAAATGATTAAAACTTGAATGAATCCTGCTTGCTGCCTTTATTTTCAAGCTATCAGATGTACTTAAGATGAGAATGGGACAATTTAAATTACCTAGCAGGAGTAGTTAAGGCGGCCTTACTCAGTAAAAGGAAATGCGATCCATTTTACAGTGAGAGTATTTTTTGGTGCAAAAATAATTGTTTAGAAAAGCGCTATTGCCGTGCTTAGTTTTTGTTGTAGATAGAAGTCTGAGGCAGGCATCGATGCCATATTGCGGGGAAAAAATGATTTTTTTAAACATTGTTCCTACTAAAAGTTTGTTGATGGAATTATTGTAATTGGCCAAATTACCTGACCTCCCGTTTTTCTGAATTTGAAGTATGTTTTTCCTGTTACTAGAAGTAGAATATCAGTTCTGATTAGACTGCAGAGAAGGATGTGATGCTGCAGTATATTATGGTAGAGTCAAATTGCCAATCCAGCTGCTCCAGATCTCTGGTGAGAGGCCATATGTGATCACCGCAAGAATGTATTAGCTGTACACCCTTGTCCTTAGGCTAATTGGTGATCATCCTGCTTGTCTTTCTGTTCCTCAGATGTGTTCCAGCTTGTATATTTTCTCTCCTGTGCCTGTTTCTCCACCCCTGTCCCCTGCCTAAGGCTAGATGAGTTCCATCTGGGTTTTTAAGTGACCAGGGCAGCTGTCCAAAGTGGTGTCTGTTTTGATTTTTTCCCAATTTGTGGTGATTGCTCTCTTTCATGCAACTGATCATGCATGATCGAGATCATGCTTTCACAGAGGTTTATTTTTGGCTCTGACTCCCAGCTTTCATGGCTCAGCAATTCTGTTAACTACCATGGGTGAAGTGTTAGAATAGATGATGTTAGGGGATGTGAGATTCCAGCAGCTGCAAGAACGTTGATTTTTACTTTCTATTGCCATCTCCAGAAGACTTCGGTCTAGGGATTTCTGTAGCCATTACATATTCATATATAACTTGTGAATGAGTTGTAGAATTGACTGCTGTTGGAACGTAGGTGCAAAGAGTTCCAAGTGGAACAGGTAACTCTGCCCACAATGTCTGTGCCCAGCCTCTTCACAAGATGATGAAAAAAACCTCATCGCACTGATGTTTTTCTAGTCTGATTCCAGATTGTAAGTTGCTCTATGAAGACAGGTGGCAGTCAACTCTTCATTATATAGCTGATAAACAGCTATTTTTATTCATGCTGACATCAGAATAATTGCTCTGTATCCATCATCAAAACATAGAATTGTATGCAAGGCAAGCAGACCTAATGTGCAGAGCATTCAAGTACTTACTTTGATACTATTTGCCAGGTGAAATTGAAAAGTGCACATGCAAGTTTTCTGTTGTGCCAAAGCAAGAATGCTCAGTAGCTCATAAGCTAGAAAGTTTGTCAGTCGGGTGCATCATTGCCTTGAAATATTTTGTAAAATGGGGTAATAATTCTCAAGTGTGGGGTTGATTACTGAGTGATTTGGCGCCTTATTTGTAAAAAAATAAACGTCACAAAAGCTGTGAGGACAGCTTTTACAACACTGGATGCTGTGCTAAGGAGAGACAGTGAGATACGTTAATTTTTCTTTCTAGTAAATGATTTTTATGACTAGTAATTCTGACTCGGTGTTCCTGTTAGCTTCGTAACTTGTGCTTACTCTCTTGTTTAGGTCTCTTGTGTGAGAAAAGAAGTCTGTCTTTACAGTTCTGTTTCTGTTGATGCTTAAATGCTGTGCACCATACGAGTGACTGTACATAGTGTTTAGAAAACTTTTTGATTTTCGGATTTGGGAATGTTTTGGGGTTTAGTGCTTGGAATTTTTTAACACTGTTAGTAAAGCTTAACTACATTAAGTAGAAGTCGAACAATAAGACCGCTGATGATCTGGCCGATGCAACAAAATGCACCCTCAGCTAGTTTACAGATGATGGAAAACTGGGAGGAGTGCTTGATACGTGACGTAGTTGTGCTGCCACTCAGAATGATCTCTGTAGGCTGGAGAAATGGGCCAAGAGGGGTCCTGTCCAAAGGGCTCTGGGCAATCAAAGGGCAATGCAAAAGCCTACAGCTGGGGAGGGAAGAATAACCCCATGCTCAACAGAGACCAGGGGGGTACAGGCTAGAAAGCAAGTTTGCAGAGAAGAATTTGAGGGTCCTGGTCAACATCAAGTTGGACTGTGAGCCAGCAACACACACTCTCGTGGTAAAGGCAGCCAAACAGCCTCCTGGGGTGCATTAGGAAGAAGACTAGTTACCAGCAGGACAAGAGAGATGCACCTTCTCTTGTACCCCAAGAAGATGACTTCTAGAGTGCTGTGCCCAATCCTGGATTCCTCAGTGCAAGAGTGAATGAGTGTCCTAGAGTGAGTCCAGTGAAAGAAAGGTGATGAAGGGACTGGACCATCTGTGATGTAGGGAGAGCCTGAAAGAGATGGGCTTGTTTTGTCTGGAGAAGGCTTAGGGGACATTTTATCAGTGTATATAAATGCTGGGGGGAGGTGGGGGTGTGCAGTGGAGCGCAGAGTAAAGGAGGTGGATCCAGACACTTCTCAGTGGTGCTCAAGGAAGGACAAAAGCACTGGGCACAGGTTGAACTCCAGGCAATTGTGTTTAAACATCAGAAACTCTTTTTTACTGTGAGGTAAATTGAACCTGGGTTGCAGTTGCCGAGAGAGGTTCTGCTTTTAGACTGTGATCTCTGGAGGTTCCTTTCAACCTCAACAATTCTGTGTTTCTGTGAAAGCATCAAATGTGAAATTTACAGCTTAAAAATCTACTGTAACACATTGAAGATTAAAAATAGTAGTTTTTAGGATGTTCAGAAGTTTCCAGCAGTTAGAAGAAATACATTATTATGATATTCAGGCCTGAACAAGGCTACTTGGTAAATTTTCTGCTTTATGAAGTTCAACACTGCTGGCAGGTCAACTCTGCTTATTAATATATTTGGTACTATTTTCTTAGTTGCTTCGCATTTTTAAACTTTTCAATCTTCCTACAGTAGCTAATACGTGAGAGATCAAAACCAAGCATTTGCATGAATCTTACTGCTGTGTTGAGTGTACTTCTTTCAAGTGCAGTGCTGAAGTTAATTTTTCTTTCATGAAAATTTAGGGATCCCATCTTCATGGATTTTTTGGTCCTATTTTGATTATAGTGTTAGACAGAAAACGTTTCTAGGTGTTAAAACTGTGCCAGTCATCATTTTGAAACTCAGTCACCTTGAGCCATGGCTGTTTTGAGGCCATTTCTAGCAGAGGATTCCTAAATAAAATTTCTGAATAGACTCTTAATGAGAAACTGCAGTTAGAATATGTTTTTTCAGTGCCAGTACTAAATTCAGTTGTTAGTGATTCACTGATTAAAATTGCCTAGGCTCCAATTTCCTGTTTCTCCTGTTCATGCAACTTTTTAGCTGTTGCCCAAATAATTGCTAGGGAGTGTTTCCCATGTGGCTGAGTTCATCTGCAGCTGGAGCTTGTCTGCTTCATTGTCTACTGTAAAGGTAGTAGAGGTAGTGGAGGGTGTGGAGTTAGAACTGTGGTTTGGCTTGGATATCTGTGAATGTAAGAATTGGTGCTACCATTTGTTCCTTCTGTTAGAACATGGTATCTCACTGATGTAGAAAGACATGTAGAAAAATCATAGCAAGGGAAACAGATGGAGGTAAAAATAAACATCGTATTTGTTTCAGGTAGTTTTGGATGTTGGATGCGGAACTGGAATACTCTCCATGTTTGCCGCCAAAGCAGGCGCGAAGAAAGTCATTGGAGTTGACCAGTCTGAAATCGTCTATCAAGCCATGGACATTGTTAGGTAGGACAAGTTCTAAGAAAAGCATGGTAAATGTTGCTGTAAAAAGTTATTAAAACGCTGTTACAAGTTAATGATGAGCTATCACTCAGTATGTCTTTTACTGAAGTCCTTCTTTGTCCTAAGAATTAACGCAGGTTTTGATGTGGAGTCGTTTGCTCCTCTGGTAGAGGTAATTAAAGCAGGGCTGTAGTTAAGGCAGGTTGTTTCCCAGACCTTCTTCTTAACATTAGCGTACGGCCAGTGCTGCCTTGCACTAGACCCCCCAACTGACTGCTGCCAGTCCATTGTATATTCTTACGCTTTAAATAAATGTTGCTACTGATAAAATTGTAAATTTTTAGACAAAAAAACAAAGTTGAGACACTGGATCTCTGAGGTTCCCGCCAGACCATTTCTACAGTCTGAGGTCCCTCTAAATAACACCCTTACCCTTTAGCGTGTGAACTGCTCCCCCCTAGTTTGGCATTATCCACAGACTTGCTGAGGGTGCATTCTGTCCCATGAGGTCACTAATAAAGGTGTTAATTAGAATCAGAACTAGCATTGAACCCTAAGGGGCACCTCTGGTACCCGGCTTGCCAGACTTTGTACTCCTTCTCTCACCTCTTGAACTTCACGGTCTAGACAGCTTTCCACCCATCTAATGGTTCATTTATCCACTCCACATTTTGCTAATTTACCTATTGAGGATATTATGTGAGACTGTGGGTATATGTAAATCTTAAGACTTAAGAAGTATTTCCTAGCATGAGGTAGGAGAAATGTGGGTGAAAATGTGTACTCTTGGTAGCTGAGGTGTGTAGGTTTTTTGGGTTTGGTTGTTCTTGTAAGAGCAACTGTTGAAAAGAAAAGTCAAGGTAGATACCGAGGAATTTGGGATTGACGTTTTTTATGCAAGCTTAAACCGTACAGAAATAAGGTTGTCTAGGCAGAAGTTTTAGATTAGACACCACTTCACACATTGGAGGTGCAATGCTGCACACTTGGATGCTGTAAAATTAATTCTAATAAATAAATGCCTGTCGAAGAAAAGTACTATTCTAAGCATTAGGCGCGACTTCAACCAAAATGCTTTTATGGCGCAAGAACTCATTCTCCAAAGAGAACTTTTCCCAGGAGTCCTTGTCATCTTCAGAGTGGTTACAAATTTGAAATGGTGTTTATTTCTAATGTACTAGATGACAAACGTAGGATTGTTCATATCTTTCAGCAAGTGCACACAAAGTCCTTTAGGTGTTATTTATACTTAGGGGAGGATAGAAGTATCAGCCAACACATATCACCTTTGGTCAGGAGAAGGGGAAGCCTTTAAGAAAAACAACAAATCAAAACCCTTAAACCCTCTGGAGAGTGATGAATTGCCACTTGAAGTACACAACGAACCATCGCTAAGGCTGCACGTTTATAGATACCTTCTGCTATAAAAGGTTCAATTCACATTAAGGTTTTCAATTCGCATCAAAACAATTTATATTTGTCTTGTTAAACCTACTTTTCCTAGAAGAATAAGGCTGACAAACTTGTAATGGAGTGACAAATATGTAGCATAGAAATGACTACTGCAGTGTGCGTCCACCTGTGATGAAAGTACGTGCTCAAGGGCTTTTGTCCCTCCCAGAATTCAAGTTCACGAATTCTAGCATGCTAATTACTAGCAAGAGTGCAACCCTCGTGTGTAAGTAAACTGGAGTAAGTGGCCTGCGTGGCATGATTCTTTCCCAAGGTTATGTAGTAAACTTCCTTTTAACTAAATGTTTGTCTGCTCTTTTTTTTACTGTGAATAGCTGCCCCTGAAATTTCTAATGCAGTGAATTACTTGATTTTTGTCGTTCATCACTGTACGCTAGAATAGAAAGTTGAAGTATACTTCCTAAACAGCATCTTAGCAGTTTTTCCTGCAACGTGTAACCTACGTTATTTTGTTGGGGATTTGAAAACAAGTATGTGACGAATTAATCTTTTTCCTCTCTTTTGTTTTAAATCCTGTCCTTGTATGTGGTCGTTTAGGAAGTTATCCTTCGATCTCTTTTTGTCCTTCTTAAAATACTGTTGCAGGTGATAGCTCTTTAGCATTTTTTTTCTCACTTTGAACTTCTGGGTTTACTCCTGTTTGCAGGATTAATTATGACACTAGTGGTGAACTGCTACTCTTCTAATAGAAGACTGTCGTGTATAGAGTATTTAATTGATCTTTCCAAAAGCCCACATGTTCGAGTAGCCCTTTGACCCTCTCCTTTCCCTCCTTTCATTCTGATCTTTCTCCCATTATCTTTTAGATTGAATTTTTAATGTGATTACCAGACGGACTGGAAGAGTAAGATATCAGGACAGGGAGGGAAGGGGCAGAGATAAGAACAGCAGTGGAAAGATAAATTTCTTTGGTGGGAATACTTTTCTGCCCTCTATAAGAACAGCGATTGTAATAATGGTATGTGCAAGAAAGACTAATATGGTTTGCCAAGAAGAAAAACACCGGATTTCAAAGATTTATATATTTAGTAATTTCATTGTCGTGCAGGTTTTATTTCAAAAACTGTAGTCATGTCACAGTACCTTCCTCCTTACACAGGACGGTTGTATTTACTTGCACATGAGGTAATTCCTGATTACTGCAGTTACTAAACATTGTAGATGATTCTGGCCAAAACCACAGTGGGGAGGATGCCTTTATTGTGGAATAACT
>VYZM01003139.1:233296-265151 GCA_013398915.1 Dromas ardeola | reverse complement strand
GGGGGGGTGGAAGAAGTGTTTAAGACAACAAATTTCAGGGGGAGGGGGCGATGGGAGACACAGAACGAACTGAAGGTCAAAGACTCAAAAGTGGAAGAATGAGGAAACCAAAAGATAACCTCAAAAACAGACAAAGAGACAGCCCCCCAGCAACGCCCTCTGCTCACTGAAAAGAGTCCAAGGAGCTGGCTGGTGGGCACAGCTGGAAGGAAGATTCTGAGGTGCAGGAACCATTGGTCTGACCCATTTCTCTGTAGCCTGCTGAAGTGTGTTACAACTTTATATTGTTCAGCACTGTCTGTTTTCTGTGTGTAACTCAAAATAGTTCCCAGTGGGAGAGTACTTACATTGACAAAGACAAAGTGTCTGTGTTGACAGATTCAGCAGTGGGGCTGCAGGCTGAATGGGCTATGATGAAAAAGGTGATTTTAGTTTTCCACACCAGAACAGGATCTTCTTTCTTAGAAAAGAGATTAATGGCGTACAGAATTCTGAAGGTAAGGTAGACATGAAGATGTTTTCCTTAGTTATCCAAGTACCCGCTACAGGTGGTTGATATGCCGAGTAGCATAGCTTTGGGCTTTTTTTGATTGTTCGGATTTTTTACAGAACAGTAAGTAGAAGCTTTTCAGTCACTGAGAGCGGTCAGTTCATTTTAACTTACTTCTATGAAGAATGTGGGAAATATTCAAGATAGTAAAAAAAGGAAGGAGCCAGGTATTCCGCTGATGTTAATAAACCTTACTTTAATTTACACCATTGAGGTCCTTCCACCATTCTACAGTCTGACAGAAATAGCTGTGGTAAAGATTTCTTTAATCTCAAAATCTAGCTAATAATGGTAAGCATTTGGACTAGTCACTTCACTCAGGAATTATATAATTTACAATAATAATATTTTTTATTTTAATTAAAGAACAGCAATACTTAAAAATGCAGCCCTACCTTCTACTTTATTTTTACTAGACTCTAACTTGAAAAGAATGCAGATAAGTACAATCAGCTCACTTGAACAAGTTCATAAGCAGGATTGAAAGTAACAATTACAGATGAGAGACCTGTGAGCTTAATTCTGCACCATTGGAACTATTGAGCATTTGGCTTTGGATCAAGCGCCAGATTTATATTTACTGTCAAGGAGCAGAATATAATGAGGTAGTTGCTGGAAGATTTTAAAATAGAATTTAAAAGTAGAATAAAATGGCACTTAATGTACTAAATCTAAAACACTGTGTGCATATGTAATCAAACTTTGCATCACGATCAGTGTAGATTTTTTAGGGGTTATAATTTCTTCTTATTATGTATAGGAAGGGTGAAATTGCCTTCTGTTTCAGATTTTAATCCATCTTTCATGGTGCCTACAGGTTTCACACCAGTTACTATGAATTGAGGTGTCCCACAATGACCATACCTGAACATAAATTCAAATACCACCTGTTGATTTCCAGTTTCTTTTTTCCATTTCCTACATTCCACCTATCACTCAATCAGAGCATGTTGCTGACAGAATTCAATTTCAATATATGATGTACTTCATTCCTTGGCCATTGTCTGCCTCTTGTTTTTTTCAGTATTACTATCTCCCCTCAAGCATGTTTCCTTTCCTTTTCTTTCTCCTCATGACTAGTTATCTTGTTTTATTAATTTTAACCATAATTCAGTCCTTTCTGGTTGTTACTGTATTTTATTTATTTGATAAACTTAGAATGAAACAATAATCCAGCCTCTGTTAGAGTGTCTTCCATCTCAGCCCACTGTTTTATATCATTACGCTTTGCATTGAACTGTCAACAAGATTTCTGCATTTTCATCATATAATGATACAATGGCATAGGTTGGTCTCATTTCAAATTGGTGAGGTGATATTCTCCAATATTTCAATAAAATTTGAATAGTCTGATGCATTGCATTCATTCTGTACTTTCTTATGTAATCTGTTGAAGAAGAAATTATTTACCCATCAATTCATTTATGAAACTGTGCATTAACTTGCTTAGAGCCTCATTTCTTCCCTCTGTCCTGACTTTCTCAAATCACTTATACTTAATTTTATTGCCATTATTGGTTTCATAAGAATACTTTTAGTCATAATACATTCAGAATAAAATAAAATAAAGTAAAATAAAAATATCAGAAACCAGAATATTTCAGGAGGAGGATACAATAAATTTACCCTCTATTAACCACTAAAAGCAGTCTTTCTTTTTGTGAAGGCTGATGCAGCAGTTACTTTCCCCCCTCATTTAGTCTCCAGTCCTAGTAGTCTTTTAGATTCCTCTGTCACCAATATTCTTATACAAGCCAATATATTTGTTTGGCATTTTAATATAACCATAACCCTTGTCCTATTTTAATTGCATTATTTTCTAGGAATTTCTACTACAATCTGTGGAAAAAAGTGGGGGGTTGTTTGTTTTGTTTTGGGTGCTTTTTACAATGAACATTGAGAAGAAACATTGGCCATTCAGCATGTAGTTATGTTTGCCTTTCGTCATGTAGTTTGAATTTAAATGTCTTTTTTGTCCTTCAGTTTTATTGTGAGGAGTCATTTCAGTACTGTTTCTCTTGCACAATTAGTGGAGTTTTACTGGATTTTGGTAGATAAGTATGTGCTTTGAAATGTTAATGTAGTTCAATTTTTTTTCATATTTTTAATATTACTTAAAAATGCATATAAGACATTTACATATTTGAGTACTTGCAAAGGAGGTACTCACCTCCTATTCTTATTGTTTCTTATAATAATGTTGATCAATTGAAAACTCCCTTGTTTTTTCAATATGTTCTTATCTACCTAAAGTAATTTGCAATATGTTTCTGAAAACTGCATTTTCCAGAGAGGTGACATATCCTACATAATGCTTTGGAACAGACCGAATTGGTTACATAAAAATTTATTCTCTGCTTTCTAAACCTTTTTGTTTAAACCACATTTGAATTTCACATATGGAGGATCATCATGTTAGATCTATTGGGGAAAATAAAACTGTTAAACCGAAAAGTCTATTTTTATGACAAAACAATGGAATCTGATACATAATGAAGGAAAGACGTCTGCAAGAAATGTATTCTGTCTACTGAGTCAACATAGCGTCAGGGTGGGAATGAGCTTATTTCAATGTCATTTTAATTTAATTGTTCCTTTCAGTGGAATCAAATCCTGAAATAATGCGATGCATCTGTGAAAAAGGCAAATCCAATCCCAAGATGCTCCAGGCAAAACATTTCCAAGAGAAGTAAGGAAGTATTAGTGCTGTTGTATAAGATCCCACTCTGAACTCATCTGGAAAACTGTAAAGTTCTAGTCAGCCATATTCAAGAAAAAATTACCGAAATGGGAAGAGGTACACAGAAGGGCAATGAGCAACATCAGGAGAACGGAGACCCTGTACTTGGAGAGGATTCTGGTAGAAGACCCCAGATTGTTTGTATGAGCAAAATAAAGCTTGAAAAGCGGTATGATTGCTATCTTGGAATGCATCATAAGGGAAGCTTTTAGAAAAGAGAGGAGCTGTTAAAGCTAAATACCAGTGTTGGCACGAACACAAATGGGAATGGACCGGCTATAATTAAATTTAGCACAGATATTGCAAGATGTCTGGCCATCAGAATAAAGAAGTTCTGAAAAAGCTCTCAGATCAATGAAAAGGGGCCAAAAATCTATTTTTAAGCTGGTGTTTAATCAGTATGGTGAAGGAATTTAGCTGGATGTATGTGTTTGCAGGGTCTTAGTGAGTTGTCTGACTGCTAAATATGCTTGCCTGTATCATCATGGCATCATACAAAAACCCAAAATGCTAAAATAACTGTCGGTTTCAATATGATATTTTGAGTGATTCTCGTTTAGGTCCTCTGGTTTTGAGTTATTCTCTTTTACTTACAACTGGTGTATTTTGTGCTGGTTTTGACTCTGAAGAAATCTAAGAATACCTTTCACTTGCTTTCAGTGACCAACTCTTTTTTTTTATAAAACTCTTGTTCTAGTTGTACATCTTTTAAGATGTGCTAGTTTACCACCACTTGTCCCTGCAGGGCTTTGTTCCCTTCTGCCCATATGCTGGACTAAGGGGAAAAATATAAAATTTCAGAAGAGGTGTGGAATTTTCTCAAGTGGACACGCAGATTACCATTTTTGAAGAACAACTCTATGCCCAATTTTGATCTCAAATTCATTGCATATTGAAATCCAGATGGTACATAACCAAGCAGAAGACAAAGGAGAGGTTCCTGAAAAAATTATTGCATTTCCAGTAGTGATAGGTATCCATCATTTTACACTGAAATCAGGATTTTATTTTGTATACTGCCATTTTGTAGTTGAGTAGCTGGTGGTTTAAATCTATATACTAAAAGACAAACCATGTGAGGTTTGAGATGTACTTGCAGGTTTCCTCTATTGCCAACAATTTTTCATTGCATAATCAGATTGTCAGTAAAGTGGCAAGTAAATGAGTAGGAAGGATCCATATGTCTAACAAATAGTGTTAAGATTTTGATTTTGAATCGTTTCCAGTGCACTTTGTTCATCAACTAATAAAAACCACTTTTGGAAGAGAAACACAGATGAATTCACTTAGTTTTGAAGTGAATATCATAATCCATGCAATGATTGCCTTCAGAATTGTTTAGAGACTTGCATTAGTGAATACATTGAATGTATCTGGTTTAAGTTGAGTATCCTAGGCCTTTCACATACACATCACCAGAACAGGAGTAGGGGGAGGTCAGCCTTCTGTTGTGTCATTCTTTCTGTTCAGCATGCTGCAAAATACCAAGGAAACAGAGTTTCCAGAGGCCAAACTTACTGTTGATGTAGATATCAGCTATGAAGACGAAATCTGTCAGATTTATTTTCAGCTCTTCCATAAAGCTCGATGCCTGAGCTCAGTCAAATATCATAGGAATCCTTCATCCCTCAAAATCTTACTTTTGTAAAATAGTTGAGGGATGTTCTGGAACTTCAGCAGAGAGAATACAGGTAAATAGCTGAAAAACAAGACCATTAATATTTTCTGAGACGTGCAAAGGCACAGGATGGCTAAAAGCCCATTTAGAGCTCCTCTACTAAAAATACACAACATAAATACTTTCAAGAAACTGCATTTTGTCTGGTACCAGTCACTCAATTCTGAGTGGACAGAAGACACAGTGAACATATGCCACACAACAGGAACCGGTTGCTCTCAACTCCACCAGCTACCATTATATTTTTTCCAGTACTGCTTAAATTCCATTAAATTGTATTTTGATTCAAAACAGTGTGTCTAAAGTATTAGTTGCTATCTCTGAGCCTACACATTTCTGATCCACCAGTAGTGCCATGTCACTTGACAGTATTGGCTGACTTATCTGCAGCCTGGGCCCTTAGGGTTACCCCTCAGTCTGAAGGCTTCTGTCAAGTAGTTTATTTGTCAAAACAGAATGATTTCTGTCTGACCTACTTAAACATCTCCAATTCATGGCTATAAAGTGTTATGCCTTGAAACTAGTTCATTAACTTTTTGTGCAGCAGTCACACAGATGTGATAGTAGCACTTGTGATGAATGGAGGTGCCCAAAACATGAATGAAAAAAATCATATTCATTATCAGTTTAAGTATTATTCCTATGAACAAGAAAAATCAGATAATCAGATAGTGCCTGTTTCTCGTATATCACAGAGGAGGTTTAGGTATACAAATAGAACTTACATGTTTGTAACCATTATCAAGCACACTAACTGAAAACTCGATTGCATGAGAATATGCATAAATGTGTGTGTGTGTGTCTATATATGCATATAAAATGTTGTTTTCAAACAGCAATTCGAAAAATAGTACTTAAGTTCCTGATATCTAAAGGAACCTTCTGTCTTTCAAAATTGGGCCACAGTCTATTTTTTTGCTTTGCAGGGGGCCTGTCATTGAAAGCAGTTTCTGGGGATTCAGTATTTTTTTAAAAAACTTTCAGACTAAATATCAATCTAGGTTACTTTCTGGAGATACTAATTTCTGAAAAAGCTGACCATGACTGGTAAAGCAGAGTAGTATTCAAAGCATTAACACTTTCTAACATAGTACAGCCTTTCATAAAAGTGTGGAAAGAGATTCATGAACTATTTGAGAAGAGCGCAAAAAGCATTATCACTGAATTAAATTTGTTTTTCAGATATTTACAAACAGAAGTGTTTGGAATGTTTTATCAAATATTTTTGAATCTTTGTTCACAGAAGTGTAAGAATGAAATCAGTCTTCAATGGGCAGGGTAGATTTGTAGGGTTCAGGAATAAATTATGACATGCTAGAATCACTCCTCTTTTACCTCTTTGTGTTCCAGATGAAAGTTCTTACAGGTCTTGTTTCCTACCTAATTTCTAATCTGGTATTTCTTCTATCCACATCTTGCCATTCAGTGCTGGTGCTTTTGTTTCTTTCACCCACATCGCCCTACCAGAGATCACACTTTTAGCTGTAACACTCCACTTCTCTTTCACAGATTCCCATTATATTAAGGCAGTTCCTCTCCCAGCCTCTTCATCCTGCTAATAACGTTTCTTTTCCTCTCAAAGACAGACATTATCTTGTTAATCCTTCTTTCTAGAACTCCTTCCTATGTCTCCTGAATTTGCTTCTGGACAAAAATAAATTAATTAATTAGGGTCAAAGTTTTTAAATTACAGAATTTTAATGTCTATCTAAATGCATATTTTCGAAGGTATGCTTGTCCCCCAGACAGATTAGAGAGCCATAAATCTATACACACACCTGTGAAATCACTTTATTTTTTCCAGTTAATCTATCTTCAGTATTCTCAGTAGCAGTAAAAATAAAATTCCACATATATAATACATAGATTTTTGGGGGAAAATTCTACCTGTCAAGTGGGGTGTCTTTTTTAGTTTTCTGTATTGTTTTTACCTCTTGCTATAAATCAGATGAATCAAAATGCTTGTAAGGCTCATGCATCAGAACTGAAAAGAGCGCACAATTACAAATATAGTGTAAAGACACATCTAAAGATCATATAAAATACGACTTCAGCATACTTCCCAATTCATGCCAACTCCAAGGATAGCTGAAATGAATCTAGCCCCAAATTAAATTGCGGTTAAATCACTTGAACCTTAACTTTTTCAAAAACTTCTGTACACCATCCACACTCAATATTTGCCACGGATTTTCTATAGTGTTAACTCACTTCTTTATGCAGCATAAAAAATGGTGTGCGAGTGTATAATATTGTGGGTTTGATCTGGAACTTTTCTTAAGAAAGTTAAAGGGGACTGTTCACTGTTCACATACAGACAGATGAGGTGAGTCTAAACGGTGTCAGGCAACTGTCCAGTTCAGCATGTTGTCTACAGCGCTGCTTCAGAAGACCACGTAGAAACTTCACAGCCATTTATTATGCAATGAACTTTCCTAGGAAAAAAAATGCTTAGGGGTGCTACTGCTTTTTTCTTCTGTTAAAGCCATAAGGAAAACAATGCTGGAAAATTTTGTGTAGTTTCTTGCACTGAGATATATTGCACAGGTTACTTCCCTACAAAATGGCCATTCAGCAATGGCAACTGATATTAAACACTTCTTTTTTTTTTTTTTTAATGTCATCCTATATCTCAGATGACAAATGATTCTTACCACGTGAACTTTTAGAAAGCTGGACTTCATGAATGAGAGCAGTTTTCCTTCAAGCTACATGAAAATGTCACTTCCCTCCTCTCAGCAGGCTGGACAAATGCAATGTCATGTGGAAATGAGATCTGGGCCTTAAAAAAAAATTCTGTGTGTGCAGGATTCTTGAAAACCTAAATATGTGGCAAGTACCTTGATGACAGGCATCACGAAAGAGAGGAGATCTTTGAAAGAAAATTTCAGCCAACAAACGTGAAACTTTTAAAACAGCAGCCTAAATTTGAAATGCAAGAGAGATGCTATAGATTATTTCCTTATTAAAGGAATAGATTTTTTTTTAAATAGTCTACTAGCAAATTATGAACTTTTTTCCATGATAGATCTTTAAATGAAGTTCCTAAATAGTTTCTGTGAGGGAAAAAATAACACATACAAAAGTCAATGGCAAAACTCTATTCACTTTAAGGGGGTCAGAATTACAAGTTTATTCACAGCTTTTTTATAAGCATCTGTTAATTATGTTTCATTAAGATGTTTAATCTCTATTTGCTGCTTCCCAGATGGGAGCTCATTTACCTGATAACTTGTTTTTTCTTTGACAGTATCTTGTGTCTTGGAATACTTCTATGAAATGAAGTTGAGGTATAATTACATACTTTTAATGTATGAAGCAGCACAGTTCTTAATACATCTTTAAGATCTTAAACATCTTAAATTCATTCAATATCAGTATATTTTTTCTGACACAATTTCCTCAGAATCGTTAATCCTGAAAATTATCTGTATCATCTCTTCTGACCTTAACAAAGACATATCTTTTTCTTCTTAACTTTCTAGTTTTTCAACTTAACTCCAAGAAGTTGCACTGTAACGTAGTCTAAGAATAAATTGCATCATAATAAATTAAAAATAAGCCCTGCTACAATAATACACTGGAACTTTACCTGTCTTTTTATTATAATAGTGAAGAAAATCCTATTTTAGCTATTACTGAATGCAAATATTTTGTACAACTTCCCAATACTTGCTTCATAGTAATCATGCTACATGAAAATAGCTGTACATCATGCTATTTACTGAAAACATTGAGAAGAGCCAGCTGGTCAATTAGAGAAAAATGCCATCAATCTTTCAGTATAAAAAATATTTTATTCAAGCCAGAATCTCTAACTTGGAACATGGTAATAAGCCTTCCAAAATTTACAGCAAGAAAAAAGTAATTATGTGTAAATACTATTTTCTCTAAGACTTTTTTCCTAGGCATGTTTTTTGACATTTTCTTCTCTGGATATTCCCAAGAGAAGCAAAGCCCTTCCTATCTATATGAAACTGATTCAACCAGAAGGCTAGAAAATGATTCCTCTGATTTTTACAGTTATTTTTTTTATTGTCTGATAGAAAAAGGAAATCTGCTACCCTACTTGGTGCCTGGATATTCCTTTCTACATGGTAATGAAGCCTTGTCGTGATCAAGGTAAGTAATGGTGTGTACTTAAAAAATCATGACTGACCTCTCAGCCACACTGTTAAAGGCCATGCAAAGTTTTCAAGTGGAATTCAGCTGATGTGTATGTGTTATTCCAACTGATGCAGGCATGGTGACAGATGCACCTCTGCAGCTCTGATTTACATTTCAGTTCAGCATTTCAGTACCCAACTGCCTTAATTTAAAAGCATACATAAATTTGTCGTTATAAACTGAAAAGATGTGAAAGGGACAGGGATGAGAGCATGAAACTGACATCTATTTGGAATGAAATCAAAGGACTGGATTTCACCATTCTTGAAGTGAAAGATTAATTCATCCGTTTCCCCCCCCCTTCCCTGCATTTTTTGTTTGAACCCATCTAGGGAGAACTTAAAGAGTGAGTTGATACTAAATCCATTAAATATGCTACCATGCTCTTAGAGAAGAAAAGTAATACTTCTTATCATGTCATTTTCTGGCTGCAACCTCTGTTTAGCTCATTGTCANGAGAAAAGGAGAAAAAAAAATAACAACAATCACCAAAAAAAACCACCTCGTGGGCTGAGATAAAGACAGTTTAATAGAACAGTAATGGAAGAAGAAAATTAATAACAGTAACAACAATAATAGACTGTACAAAATAAAGTGATACAACATAAATTGCTCTGACCACTTTATGTTCAATTGCCCAACCCACCCCGAACGATGATCGCTGATCCCTGCCCCCCAGCCAATCCCCATTTATATATTGAGCATGACATCTGTGGTATGGAATATTCCTTTGGCCAGCTTGTCCTCTCTATGCTCTCTCTCAGCTTCTGTGGGAAACTGAAAAAGTTCTTGACTGATGTAAACGTTACTTTGCAACAACTACAGCAATATGTGTTATCAACATTATTGTCATACTAAATCCAAAACACTGCAGCCACTAGAAAGAAAATGAACTCTATTGCAGCTGAAACCAGGGCACTTCTGTTGGGATGACAAGGTGCTGTTGCTTCTGCTGCTTCTGCAACTGAGAAGTGTTATCACCGAGTTGTGTTTCTGGGATCTGTGAAGAATCCAAGTCATTTTTCCACTGGGTGGAAAACTTTGTTGGGAGTGTTCATGCTGCATACAGGTGAGTATGCAGAAGAAATAAATATGTGCTTTACTGTCTGTAACTCTACCTGGTCCTACAGGGGTTTGCTGGCATCCCCTTCCCATTTCCACAAAGGATGGAGCTGAGTGCAGCTCAGTATTGCTGGTGTACTGTGTACACATGCCAGTGTACTGAAAACTCATTGCACCCTTCAAGACCTTGTACGCATTGTGCATGGAAGCTACTGCAGCTTTCCCTGCAGGAGTGGGCTCTACAGCATTGCTGAGCCCAGCCTGGCTCCACTCACATCCACCCACGGCTCACAGCATGCCACACGCCATCTCAGCAGAGGCACCTCAACCACTGTGGCAGCTAAGCTGTCTGACTCAAAAAATAAAACAAATAACTCTGCTTTACTTCCTCCTTTTCTCTCCTTGCTTGGAAAGTGTGTTAGACTACTACTTGCTCTCTTTCTCTCTTCCATCCAGTCTTCTGGCAGACAACTACGAAGATGATTAGGGCTACGAAGATGATTCGGGGACTGGAACATCTCTCTTATGAAGAAAGGCTGAGGGACCTGGGTCTGTTTAGTTTAGAGAAAAGATGACTGAGAGGGAATCTTATCGACGCTTATAAATACTTAAAGGGTGGGTGTCAGGAGGATGGGGCCAGGCTCTTTTCAGTGGTGCCCAGCAACAGGACAAGAGGTAACGGGCACAAACTTGAACATAGGGAGTTCCATCCAAACATGAGGAGTAACTTCTTTACTTTGAGGATGGCAGAGCAGTGGAACAGGCTGCCCAGAGAGATGGTAGAGTCTCCAGAGACCCACCTGGACCTGTTTCTGTGCAACCTGCTCTAGGTGAACCTGCTTTGGCAGGGGGGTTGGACTAGATGATCTCCAGAGGTCCCTTCCAACCCCTCCCATTCTCTAATTCTGTGAACATAACTTTGTTTTCCACACCTACATTTTACCCTTTTAAAAGCAGTCCTCCCAGTGTCATGTTTTTTGCTGAATTTTGTCCTTTATCTCAGGGTACGTACTTTGCAGGGGCCAGGAGCCTGGAAAAAAACATGAATTCCTTTCCTAATGGAAAGAGTCAAAGCTACCATTGATGCCGCTTTTCATTTACAATGCCTTTTGGAGTTGGGATGCAGCCCTGCCTGCCTTCTCAACCCAAAGTATTAACACTGGAACTGATGAACTGCAAAATCATGCTGAATTTGATGAAATATTAATTAATTTTAGATTCTACTTGTTTATAAAAGAAAAAAAAAAGATCAGGGACAACACAACAACCTTTCCTTATAAAATTATTCAAATCATCAAAGTAAAATTTATCAACAGCAAAGGTACAGCCACCACTTTTCCAGACCCTGGCCACATTTTTGATCTTGGCCATGGTGACTGTAGCACTGGGGGGATGAGCTCCGGTGCAACTTTCTCAACATGGCAGATCTCAGCATAATAACCTTTACCAGTAGCAAGTCAGGAGGAGGTTTTTACTTATGTTGGGCATATTACCACCACAGGCATTGCAAATACAGAAGGTTCTGTATAAGGGTGATGAGGCAAACATCTACTACAGGAGATGTCAGTCCCAAATTCCTTCTTACTTCAGCAACAACTACACTAGTAGATGGACTCCACACTACTGTGAGAGCTTCTCCCTTCCTTTCCTTTCTCTCCAGTATGCCGGATGTTACACAAGGTGGGAATTTTAGTCTGGAAGTGGCTGATGCTGGTGACTTTTCTTTGGATGTGTTCAGGAGGAAACATAAGAAAGCCTTGCTCTTCCTGATTAATATCTGGAAACACAGAAGAGTGCACCCATCCCCTCATTCACCTTTACCTCATCTGCTTGCATTGCAAAGCCAAAGCTCACAGCCTACGTATGAAGAAGTTTGGATTGCACTCCTCACCTTGTACTTTTATGTCCCAATGAATATTCACTATTTATTGCTGATGTATAGTGTGAACTTGCGGTGGCTTCCTGTTGAGAAAAAATGGTGATGTGAGAATCTAGCATGTCAACTGCTATTCTTAAAGTGAAAGACTTCACGTTGTATTATCACTACATAGCAGAGTCATTTCTTTTGAATGTAAATGCTGAAGATCAGCTGCTTGTATTTTGTCAGTCTAGCACTGACAAAGACGGTTCCTTTATGGAGACTCATCATCCAGAGTAGTTTATGTTATTATTTGTTAAGATTTTCTGTATTGGCTAGGCTTTGCTCAGTCTCCAGCACAGTAAGGTGTCATGTTGCCTCTCCTGAGAGACACAGAAGAGAGTCTTGGGTGAGTTTAGGTTGCCAGGGACATGTGGACATCATCTGGTCCCTCTCACTGCTCAGAGCAGGGCAGCTTAGATCAGGTTCCCAAGGGCATTCAAGGGCCTTGAACTGCCTAGTTTATCATTCTCCTGAAATAGAGAGTTCAGCCTTCAGTCTCACTGGCTTTTCTTTAATATTTTTCTCTATAATTTTCTTTTAAATGTTCTATGCAGAAAGTCTGAATAATGTGGAGGGTCTTACATCCCTTTAAACAATTCCTCACTTATTCTGCATATGAGGAGAGGAAATAATGTTAAATATCTATACATATATATTCTATATGTAATATATATTTACAAATATTAATATTTATTGACATGGAAAATAGTTTTGAATTGCCCTTTTATTTGCATTAATTTTTTTATTTGCAATCCTTCTACAGTAGCTATCATAAGTGGTCAGTTAGAATAACTAACGAGAAAACAAGCTACCAGATCAAAACAATGAGAATATTAATTGCAATATAAACTTTCAAATAACATTTAAATCTGTTATAATATCTATGACTCTGATTACCAAAATAATTAGCAGTTATAAGCTCAAGTTCTGGTCATAAATAAATGTACATGAGAAGATATATATGTATTTTAGGGAAAAAAAATAAGCATGCAACAGTCCTATATTAAGCAATTTGGGAAAAAACACCACCAAGATTGGAAAACACATAAAATAGATAAATCTTTTTACATGTATTTATAAAAAGCTTGAAATCCTGACTCTTTTTTTTAAATTCAGAAGAAAAACATTTTCACAAATAGTATTTACTTTATACATATCATATGTATTATGTATAATATACATTCAATATGATATGTGTATGTAATATATCTGTACACAAGTATAGTGTATATCTTACATATATGCTATGAATATGTCTTGTATGGCACATGTATATCCTCTCTGTGTGTATGTTTAAATATCAGAGTCCTGCAGAGTACGAACTTTTAACTTTCATAATTTTAAAAACACTAATATGATTAGCGAATTCAAGTCATTGTCATGCATTTTTGTTGGTACTCCCTTGAAAGAAAGTTTATTTCTGGTAAATCAGTGTTACCTGTGGCACTTCGGATTGAAATGAAAGTGACTTCCCAGTCTTATCAGAAATTTATTATCACAGCAATTTCTGAAGTAATATCATATCCACATAGGATTGGAGACACAGATATTGTCTTGAATATCAAATACACATATATTTTTTAAATCACAGACTAGGTTTTTATGTGGCATGCTCTGATAATGGTCTTTGGGCCCAAAACAATTTAGGGCATGTAGTTGAACCTGCTCAAATTCTCAGTTCACATCGAGCAATTAAAAGAAATGATTAATAGAGGAAATCTGATGAGATTTCTTTTTTTTTTTTAGAATATAGCAGTTCAGAAAGCGGCAGCAAAAGCAGTCAGACTGAACAGAACTTCAAGATCAGGATGCCTGCAACACAAAAAAAACAGCTAAACTTCACAGAGTAATTTCCTTTCACTTCATTTTTTATTTGGACTCTGCAATTCAGGATAAATGAAATCTAGATTACAGTAGCTATATCTCTGCCCTTCATAAGAAAATCAGGCAAAAGCTGTGAGATTTTCAAGAGCTAAAGGCAGAGAATCAGTTAACAAGAGATATATATATTTACAAAAGTTTTAACCGACTCAGGATTGCAATGGTCAGGGAGAGAGAACGTGAGCTACAAGGCAGTTTCAGAATTCATGCAATTTTACTGAGCCATTAATATGATGTACCTTCTCTATTTTTCCCACTTCAGACACATTTTTCACCATTAATATCAGTTCATCACTTTGCACAGAGAATATGGCTGCAGCAGGTGAGAAACAGTAGAATAGAAAGCTCTTTAATGTTAATTGGTAAAAAATTAAGTATGTAAATCACCATGGCTTCTGTTCCTTCAAGGATAAAGCAGAACATAAGTTACCTGTTTTCCAATTTTGTATGCCAGTAAGCTGATATTTTGTTTCACTTAATTTACGATTTGTTTCTTGATTATGAACCTTTGAGAAGGGCTATGAATGTGTGCGAAGCAAATGGATTATCTTGGAAACAAAGATGCCTTCTACTTTGTAGAAGAAAAAAAAAAAAAAAGATAAAAACAAAAAAAGCTGAATTGAGCTAGCTCTGCAATAATTTGACATTCCAGGATAGGCATCTGAGTATCATGTACAGACTAAACCCACTGCTCAAGTATATCGTGCTCACACTTCCCGCTCTCCCTTCCCTTCTGTTCAGTTTTTACATAGGCAACAAAACCTACTACACTCACGACTGTGCCGCTGACGGAGCCTTAGGTCTGGGATTTCCCTTCAGCCCCGAGTTTGTCACCATTTTCAGTGTGGTGTTCTTAGACTCAACCAAAAGTTGGGAGTTAGGAACCTAACTCATAAAGTCTATTAGACAGCTTTATCCCTTCCTCCTCTCCTCCCTCTGTCTTACCGCCCCCTCCCACACACACACGTAGGTGGGAATGAGCCCTTTACAATGGACTGAGCTTCTAGCTCTCATATGTAAAATTGGTGGTTTGATACTTTGCTTTGCTAGATTGTCATAGAGGTGTAACTCTCTTCCTTTTTGTCATTTTCCTCACTCCTTTAATGTCTTTTAGCTGAGGCTTCTGAGTATCCTATGGAATCCTTCTCCAGATATTTCTGTTGTTGAGAGTAGGACTGGTTATTGAGTAATGCTCTAGGCTCATAAGCAAACACTTCCCAGGAAGCCTGCAAGTGGTTAACGCACATTGCAGTGGTGTTACCAGTGCAATGTGTAAATGCCAGTCAGCTCAGAAGTTTCTGATCAGCTTAAACTGGGGACTGCAAAGGTAGTTCTGCTAAGAAACTACCAAGTCTCTGCAAAACTTTCAAGCTTTTACTGGAGATGTTCAGTTTCTTGAGCCCACCGACAGGACACCAATGTATTCAAAATTAAGCCATTAACACAATTGAGAATAATTTAAAAGTCAAAGAAGTTACCTTGAATAAGGCTCAACCTTATATTGTGGTACTTCAGGATTTAATGAACACGATTTTCTGACTCAGCAAGATCAGCAGAAAATAAACCCATCAGAATTAGCCCCTGTGAGAAAACTATTAACCTTTGTTTAAATGCACACTGATTTAGGACTCAAAGTGGTGAACAGGAATTACAAAAGATTGCTGTGAGCATTAAAAAGTGGAAGTTTTGCAGCCATTCTCTACATTTAGAACAAATAATTTCCATTGTAAATTCTTTCAGCGCTAATTGTGGGAGCAGTTACTCAGGCTTCAGTGATGTGGAAAGGAATGAAAATGGTTTATGAAAAGCCACGTTTTGTTTATTTTAAAGCCAGAAAGAAAACATAAAAGAACAAAATTATTGAATTTTAAAAATTATTAGATTTGTTTTGACATTTCAGTTTTGGGTGCTGCAATTTTTGCCAGGATTTATGATTAACTGATCACAAATCTTAGAGACATAAGCAGCTAAAACTAAATATTTCTCTGGACATGTTACACATGTGCAGTCCAGTGCAAAGATTGGTACAGTAAACCAAGATTTTCAGTGTTTCTTGTTTCTTTGGGTTTCTTAAGAATCTGTGTCAACATTTCCCTTCTATTAAGTCCTGTCATTGTTATTTTCAGTTTGTGCTTTCATGAATACAAGCAAAGTGTCAAGTGTTTGTTTCCTTACATAGAAACTTTTACTGCCTTATTTAAGATGTTAAATTAAATGTTAAATACACTTACATCATTATTTCTTGGGATAAGAAAGTTTGTAAAAGGATATCAGTTGTGTTTGTAGTGCTTGTCTGGAAGGACATCGAATGCCTTGGAAAAAGCACGTCTATTGTCATTCCAGTGAAAAAAAGTGCTAGTAGGAAATAGTTAACCTGTAAAGACAAAGGGACCTGATGAAATTTTAGAAATGTAGTACTCTGCTCAACAACACCAGCAGGAGAGCGTTTTGTTTACAAAGGTTGTGCCAAAGTGTCTCTTCCGGTTGAAATCAGGGCTGTGAATTGCTCCACTGGAAGTCATAGACACTGCAAACTCCTTATGCGCTGACTGAAGTTGTTTACTAAGCATTTACAAATGACCTCGACTCAAACAATCCAGACTTCTTAAGGATGAAATTTTAAATTTACTAAAAGCAGTCCTGGTCACCAAAACTAGAGGGATCATCCCATTTGAACGCTCTCATAGGCACCATTCCCCAAATTTGCTGTTTAGGAGAGTGCCTAATTATGCAGGTTGATGAATTAAAGGATATATTTTATTACCAGCAGTTTTCAATTATTGTCTTCAGGACCCCATGTACAAATTTCTTTTAATATCATGGTCTTTTTTTTTTTTTCCCACTGAAATAGCATTGCTGTTGATTCCACACAGATTTTGGATGTGATCCATTCTTTTCCAAAATAGATTAATTCAAAATACCGGTGTTTCTGAGGTGATTCTTATACATCCAGGAATCATAAGTCCTGTTTACAGGAAGGAGAAGAAAATTTCTTCCTGAAGCATAGTAGGCTTGAGAAAACAAGAAGATTAAGTGTGTAGCCAGGCAGTATTGCAGAGTGAGGAGAAAAATCAGTAAATACTCCAATTCCTTTTGAAGCATTTAGCCTGCCAATAGCTCATGATAAAACTTTTCTCAGAAAATTTCAGTGTCTTCTAACTTTAGGTGAGATAGAAATAACAGGAGATCTTTATGCAATACTTAAATTTCTGGTTAAAGTAAAAAAGTTTAAAAGTGCTCATTTTTCATGATTTAAAAAAAAAATCCATTCCAGTTTTTAAGTCTAAACTTTCCCCCCTTGTTTTCTAGGTATACAGATAAACATACCTGTAAACCTTTATTCATTAAGGCTGACAATTAGAACTGAAAGTCACTTGCACAACGGGCATGTTTTCTTCTTGGCAAAGAGAGCAAATTGATTCATTTTATCACCATGTCACATGACAGTGCCACAGCACCTAAAATTATACAAGTAGCTGGCTGGTCAGAATGCAGATAACCAAAAGGAATTTTAACCTCCCCCATTGATTTTTAGGAGGTGACTAACTCAGGTGGTTTACAAGTGGAATGGCATTTTACCTTTCCAGCACAGTCAGTCAAAGACATTATGTACTGTGTGATGTCATTTTTTATCTACATAAGCACTTGAAAACAGATGTACTTAGATGAACAATTCATAAGCTTACTTTTATCTTTCATGCTACCATTCTGTACCCAAGGGTGGGATATACAATGTTTTTTTAACATGCTACTAACCTGAGATCTTTTTTTCCCAACTAATTCAACAGTTTGGACTGTTCAGACTGTGACTCAATAAAGCTCTAAAAATAGTCCTGAACAGATTTCACTAAATTGTATACGTGTTCAGTTATGCCTGTTAGTCCCAGTCATCTGTTAGATATGAATGAATATATTTTGATAGAAAAAACATCTTTAAAGCTAGAAAAACGTTATAGGATTTCTTTTGGAAAATAAAATTTACTCTGACAGCTATTTCCTAAAACAGCAATGAGAAAAAATAATTTACAATTAGAATGCTGAGCTCTTATACTTGACATCGTTGGTCTGACACACAAAAAGGCCCCTGGGATTAATTATCTACTGTAAAATATCACTGTGTTTCTTTGTGCTTCTTTTGCTCCTTAAATAACTGGGTTTAAAGACATAGTAATTGACCAGATTTATTTTAGGTACCTAGACAGCGCCATGTAGTATTCTTCAGATAATTTGGTAGCTTGTCTTTAGAAATTCACTTGTACGTACTTGTTCTTTAAGATTGCTAAAGTATACTTTTTTTGATTAACAGCTCAAACCCATGAGTCCAATTACCATAACTGTATTATTCCCTTATAGCGTGAGTCACCAAAGCATGTGCCGTTCATGTGGAGTCCAAATTATTCTGTCAGGCATTCAAATTTCAAATATCTGAACTTCATTTTTCTGTATTTCATATTATCTTTTGAATTCATCATTCTTGCTAGGTGTTTCCTCCATCAATTTAATTTTTTTAGTTATTGAGTTATTCTATATAAATTATTAATACAGTAATTTTGTTGCAGAAATTCAGACAAAGGGCATATCAGGGAAGATAAAAAGAGTATCTGGCTTTGGGAATTGGCAATGGGAATGGAAATATTTTCTTTGCTAAAACACTGATGTAAATTATGTGCAATATAGTCAGGAAAATGTTTTGATCCAGAATTGTCCTGGATGTGAAAGGTTCCTGAATCTGTGGAAAGCCTCATTTTCTTCAAAGCAATTCTTCCTAACTGTAAGACAAACACTGCATTTTGTGGTCAAATTCATCCCTGGGATCAAGGAGAGGAGGGAAAGAAAGAGGGAAAGATTTTTTGAGTCCTCCACTGAATGCTACTCAGTTGAATCTAGGGATACCGCACATTATTTGTAACAGCATGGTATAGTAATAAGCTTATTTAATATCTCAGAATATGCTGCTATTAATATTTATTCTTTCAAGTAAATGTGGAGCTTTTTCTGCTCTATAAAGAGATTCTGCAGTATAAACAGATGATTCTTGCAATTCTTTGGTTCTACCTGGAAAAGAAATGTAGCAATCTCCTGGGGTTTTCTTTGGATTTAAAGAAAGCCCTGAGGTTTCCTTTGAAGGGGGATTCCTGGAGCCTGGCTGGTATTCAGTGAATTTCAGAGTGTGGGGTTTAAACTGACAGAGAGAATCTTGTAAGTAGGGGAGCTGTTAATGCACATCCTTATCCTGCATTTTTCACAGTCCAATAGATGAGTAATTGAATGTGTTTATTTTAGATGTTTCATATATTGCAACCGTAGTTATTCTGGCAGGTTTAGGTACCCAGTTACTATCAGTAGAGCATTTAATTCGTTTCCATACGTGCTTAAGTTCTATATTTTAATTCTATTAGTTTATTTTCATATTCTGATGGTAATTGGGTTATGGATCCCTCTAAGATATGAGTAAAAAATACTGTTGTATTTCTTTTAATGACTATCTGTATCACCAGTGTATCCAAAAAGTGTAATATTATCTATACTTTTCTGAGAATGATTAAAGAACAGGTTCTGAAAAAAATAAATTGTTTCATAAAAATGTTATACCTTGCATATTTGGAATACTGATGTATGCAGAAGAATTTCTTACAGTCTTAATGAAGTGCAGGCCAAAATCTGTAGCCTTGATAAGGTAGATATTTCACTGTCTTATCAGAGTGCCTCCAAGCAATTCACAGTTTTCAAGGAATAATCCCATGGGCTTTCAGTAGTGCTGTAAATATTTACTCTTCTTTTTACAAACTGTGGCACTGGTTAAGCAGAGAAGGCTGCCTCATGGAAGGACAAGAATAATGGGAAAGCAGGAGGAACAGGTGCGGTTATCAACTTCATAAGGGCTTGATAAAGAGGGTGGGTAACAAAGTTATGAAGTGAAAAATATCACCCTCATGACAGTCCAAACTAAAACTGACTCTGAAGAACTGCATCAGGATCTTATGATGCTGAATAAAAATTGCAAAAGAAATTGTATATCCATGTAAGAAAAACAAAACCAGGGAGCACAGACAACGCCATACACAGACCATTATGGCTCAAAAGTAGCTATCACTGCTTAGGAAGGAGATCTTAACCATTGTGAATATCACCTCACCGCTCACAGGGTGTTCAAAATCATTACAGAGAACAAAACAGAAAATAGACTTGTCACACTGTATAAATTCATTATTACCACATCTTGGGTACTGCTTGCAGTCCTAAATTGCCCAGCTTCCCCATGGTTTAGGACTACAGGGAAGATAACAAGGAGGGTCAGAAGTTTACAGTGCTTTCCACAGAACAGAAAAATCCAATCACAACGCTTCTGTCTAAACAGCAGGAAAGTGAGGGGTATCATAAAATCATGAACAACATAGAGAAAGTAAGTAAGGAATAACAATTCACTTTCTGCTTACATGGTCCTTAAACCAATGAATAACAGAAGCTATTAAATCATACCAAAAGGATGACTGAGTTTTATTTTTCTCCTGTTCTTAGACTCTGATAAAACCAGGATGTGCTACATAGAACTTTGATGTGAGAATCACGATACTTCTCACCTGCTGCAGTCTTTCAGGATAAACCTGCTCCAGTGTGAGCTGTCCACGGACCACGTTCCTTCAGGGAATATCCACCTGCACAGTGGGGTTCTCTGGAGACTGCAGTGTGGATACCAGCTGCACCATGGGTCTCCTCCAGGGGCTGCAGGGAAACACCTGCTCCACCAGGGTCTCTGCTGGGGCCGCAGGGGAATCTCTGCTGGGGCACCTGGAGCCCCTCCTCCCCTCCTTCTGCTCTCCCCTCGGGGCTCGCAGGGCTGTTTCTCACACTTTTATCCCCCACCCCTCACCGCCTCTCCTCACTGAGGCGGCCCCCGCAGCCCCCCCCACCACTACCAAAACCTTGACGCCTGCACTCAGTACAATTATTTACTTTTCAAGTACCTGAGGTCAGAATTGTTTAAAACATGACCCTCGCATCCTTTGCATTGGATCATGTGACTGAAAAGTTCATTTTTAAATAGTCAAAACTTTGTAACTCAATATAGAAATCTCCTAGTTTGCTTTTTGTAAGCCATGAATAATCCCTGCCTCTTAAAAAAATACTATCTATTTCTTCACACATCCCCCCAGCCTTTTGCTGTACCCACCTTCTTTGATTGTATTTATTTGTTATTTTGTTGGCTCAAAATTTTTAGCTTTTTGGCAACATGGAGCATTCTTTTGAAATATTGTCCCCCATCTGTATGACTCTAGTCTAATCTCATGTTTTATTGAGCAATTATATCAATTGAACAATAATGGCACAGAATAAAGTATCTAAAAGATACTCAGTATCATTTTCAACCTTTATTCTCAGTATTGACCACATTATGTTCTTTAGCTGATACGGTAAAATACAGAAAATCTTTACAATTATTTAAATTTTAAAAATCCCAGATTCCTGCCTTCTACCGAAGTCATTATGGTTTTTCTACAGATTTCTCTTAAGCCACAATTTTAATCTATATATGTTCTTCAGAGATATAACCATGTTTTTCATGACTTTTCGGTGACAAATGGCACTCAATTTTTTTCAGAACTTGAAAAAAAATCTAAAAGTGCATATTCACACAAACTTTATTAGAACTTCTAACTTCCTCCCTCCAATGTTTCATTCATTCTTTCGGAGCAGATGTATCTCAATACTGTCTAAATGCTCAAGGGCTGTTCACAAGTCAGAAGAAAAATGAAGTCCTTTCACTAATTCTAAATATCAGTGATATGAAGGTCTCAGTGGCCTACAATTCCATACAAAGTGTCTGATTATTTCAAGTAATAAGCCAATTAATACATTCAGATTATTCATGAATAATGTATAAGAAGAAAAATAGAAAGCATTACTGTCTTTGAAGAGCTTGCTTGCTCTAGTCAAAGATCTTTTTTAAAGATCAGTTACTGTACATCAATACTTTTTTAGATCAAATACCACCATCAGCTACATGAAGCTCTCCAGTAAGGGACAGAGCTAGTAAATTACAACAGTGAACATCCTGATCAAGAGACGTTTGACAGAAATTCAACATCTGCTTGATGTTGTGCAACACTGAATTAAAGAAAAACACTAACTGAGTATAAGCTTTGACTCCAGCGCTGGTGTACAATCAGAGGTTTTTATATTGTACATTTTGTGTTTTGCTTCTCAGAGTCATAAGTGGTTTTCAGATGATTAGGAACAGCTCAGTGCAGAGTTGTTCTTGTATCTCACCAGTACTAAGTGAGCCTCTTATACGCCGTATCTCAGGAAAGAGCAACCTGAAAAATACACGCTCGTTTTACCATAATGGTAACATATGCCCTCTTTGTTATTTCTAATTTCCTTTATTGACAGTTTTATTTTCAGTACATTTCCTGCCAAAGTGAAAGTCGTATTTTATATTCATTACATGCCAGACCTATGACAATTTAGAGGCACAAAAGGAACATTTGGTAAATACAGAGAAGATCAACTAAGCAACTAGTATTACCCCTACATGGCAAGAATGTAACGTGCACACAAGTTGCCTGGTCAGGACACAGATTTTTCTATCTGAAAAGAACATACATAAGGTAAGAACAGCTTTTATCCAGCTCACAGATACCAACATTCGTTACACAGCAAAAACTGACTTTTTCCTCTGCAATCAGGCTTGACTTTCTCCTACTTTTCATTGGAGAGGTAACAAAAAACTGAATAGCTTTCTCTTTTTCCCTGCTATAACTTTTGTGGCTCTTGAATACTCTCGGGAAGAAAGTGTTTTGAGATTCCTGTACCTGGTTCATCCTCAAGTTCTGTGGAAGCTCTACTATTTTCTGATACTTTTACAAAAGTTTAACAAAGATGCTGCTATGAACTATGTCACTACAAGCACCAATCCTGTTTAACTTTTAATTTAACTCTATCTGAATTCTGTATCTGTTCAGAGAAATCCCAAATGTTTGAATTTTTTCTAAAATTGTTGATTCAGTGAAATTATAGGTATGTCCTTATTCTTTACCATATGGGGTCTCTCACTGGGGCTGGAACAACCAGCTTTTCCTGAATCAGCATATTCTTCTTGAATGTAAAAATTAAAACATAGAATAATTCATGCTGGAAGGGACTTGAGGAGGTCATATATTCCAACCCTCTGCTCATGAAAGTCATAGACTAACGCTGCAAACGAAACTTCCTATATTCTGAGGACTGTTTGACCTAAATCTTATGTTGGGGTTCCACGTTGTTCTTGGCATTTCAAGGGGTCCACACACATTTCAGGAAAACTTACAAATGGAAGTTGTTTAATTTAATTTTTCTTCATTATCATCTGAACTATTGTCACGTTTAATGGCAACTTTTTAAAGTGTAGAATCAGCTGGTTATTTCTTCCTGAAGAAAGCTAAAGAACGGTAAAAAATTCCTGTCTTTTGGGAACTTTCTGGTTATCTATGTTCTTATTTGATGAAATCTGATGCTTATTCACTAAATGGAAAATGATAATGTTACTATACACCCCCATTTTTGTGCTCAGTGTTCTCCAATGTTTGAAAATTCTCCTAACTCCTCATTTTTAAAGATTCATTAGTATTTTCTTTGGATGATGGAAGAACTTACTTTAAACTATGAAATGCTTTTTAATTCCTACAAATAATATGAAAAATGTACTTAGAAAAAAAGAGGAAATTACCTATGTTAAAAAATAAATGAGACTAGAGTAAATTATTGCTTTCTCTACTGAGCACGTATGTGCACACTTGCCTTCCTAAAGCACAGTCAAAAATTTCAGAGCCTAATGAAAACCAAAATTAATTTAGATGTTGTGCAGCTGAAATGATTTTTTTCCAAATATTCATTTGGAATAATAATCTATCATATTACACAGCTTCTCTTTTGTTGATATTGTATAGTCTTCAAAAGGGGGAGGGAGAGCTGCTGAGTAATTTCTCTGACTCCTTTTCACAGGCTTGCTCCTTCCAGTTAGACTATAAGCCAAACCTGTCTCTATTCTGAACTTCTTTCTCTCCCTTCCCTCTCCATCCACCCTTAAAGTCTAGCAGAGTCAGTAGGAGCTTCTGGGAAAAAAAGCTAAATTTCATCATACTGCCTAGACTATGAAAGAAGTCAAAGACCTCCTCAAACTCTGGTGAGAAAGGGTAGTGCAAACTACATTGCCAATTTAAGTACAGGAAAGCTTCCAGAGGGAGACAGTGGGAACAATGCAAGAATTTAGCTAAAGCAGGGATTGAAAGCATAGAAGAGAAGATAATTAAAAATCTCAGAGCTAACATATTTCCTTACCTCTTCTATTATGGTCTCTGTGGAGCATCTCTGGAAAGGCTGAGATAAGCATTTGATGGATCTGTGTAGGATCCATGGGATTTTTGACAGCAAAATGACAGCAAGAAAAAAAAAGTTTGATGAATGATGGGAAATTTTTTTAGTATTAAATTACAGGATACATAAAGAGGGAAAAAGGAAATGGAGCCTTGGGCTATGGGAATATTAGTGCACTAAACAGCGTCCATGTATGTCATTAGGATCCCTATGAGTTTGCCCACACTGAAGCTCTTTGCAAGCACATTATTTTGCAGTGAGGATATCTGGCAGCAGCACACTTTGTCTCAGAGCTCACTGATACACTGACATAGCAGTGATGTTGCAAGCCAGTAAAACTTTGTATTGCTACTCTTCCCTCGGGTAGCCAGAGGCAGTTCCAGGCATGTTTTGCAAACAGAGACAGTACTCATCAACAGTTATTTCCACTTGTTCTGCATTGTCTGAGACCTCTATAAGTTCTGTCTCACTTTGTGAAATAATGACCCTTAAGCATCTGTCATCTTAAAAGTACCTCACATGCTGCTTTTAGGTTTTTCTGGTTTATTAGTACATTGCCAACCCAGTACAATATGTCTTTGCCTAATATATATATATATATAAGTTCAGAACAAATATATATTCTTTTGAAATAATCTGATTAATTCACACAAACCTTGCTTATTTATTAAAATGAGATGTTATTTCAATCTATTTTACCAGAATAACTGTAGCACTCCTAATTACGTCTACCTGAATACTAGCATTTGAATTGTGTGTGGCCAAAGGAGTGATATATAGGTCACTTAATCTGAAACGCATAACAACATAGCCACACAAACGTTTGAGTGCAAAATGCATGTCAGTTCTCTCTTTTCCTATATAAATTTTCTAAATAAGAAAGAGAAGGATGTGACTTTTCCCTGGAGACCAGGGGAAAGACTGGAGAAAAGAGGACCTACCCTTGGTGGAAGATCAGGTCAGAGAATACTTAAGCAAACTGAATGTTTATAAATCCACAGGACCTGATGGGATGCACCTACAAGTGCTGAGGGAGCTCGGTGAAGTCATTATGAGGCCACTCTCCATAATCTTTGAATGATTGTGGAGACATGCCTGAGGACTGGAGGAAAGCAAATGTCATTCCTATCTTCAAGAAAGGCAAGGAGGACCCAGGAAATTACAGGATGATCAACCTCACCTCAGTCGCTGGGAAGGTGATGGAGCACCTAATCTTGAAAACCATTTCCAGGCACATGAAAGACCAGAAGGTCATCAGGAGTAGTCAGCATGTATTTACCAATGGGAAGTCATGCTTTACCACCTTGATAACCTTCTATGATAAAATGATTGGCTTGGTAGAAAAGCAGTAGTTATTGTCTATCTAGATTTCAGTAAGGTTTCCAGTGCTGTCTTCCATAAGATCCTCATAAAGAAGCTGATGAAGCATGGGCCGGATGACTACAGAGTGAACTAGATTGAAGACTGACTACATTGCTGGGCCCAGAGGGTGATAATCAGTGGAATAAAGTCTAGTTGGAGGCTAGTAACTAGTGGCATTACCCAGGGGTCAACACGGGGTCCAATCCTGTTCAACATTTTCATTAATGAGATGGGTGATGGGGCAGAGTGTGTCCTCAGCAAGGTTGCAGGTGACACTGCTTCATTACCTTGAATTACAATAATATTTATTAAATGGCATGCATGGAGACAATTTCTCCTGATGCAAACACTGCTTATAGTATTGTGTACATTAGCAGATTATTTAATTTCCCTACAGTGGTAATTAGTACAAGTTTTGAGGTAAACTTCATCTTATGTTGAGTAAACAACTCTTGGAGGAAACATCTGTTCATGCAATCATAATTAAATGTGGTAGATGTTTCATACCAAGCTTTTTTGTCTTTTTTTCTTCCCCCCAGTCCCCACTCCCCGATTCCAGAGATTGCATCAATTAGCAGGTAAGATCATCTTTATGCTTTTCCATTCCATTAAACATAACATTTCTGAGTGCACTATAGAGAAGTACTGATTTAGACATCAACTGAAAGATCAACTGGTTCCTTGATGGTGACTGGTTTTGACTCTACCACATGACTTACACTGTGTTTTAAAGATACAAGGTTATTTTCTTCTATCAATTGCTGTCCTGAAAAATCCAGTAGTGCTCCAGTGGATGGAAAAGTTTAAACTTTTAAAAGGTGTATTACTTTTTCAAGGATTGTCACTGAGCCACAGGGAACAGCTGTGTGCCAGATCTGTAATGTTCTCACTCCCCAAGGACTCCTTGCTTCTGTTCCAGCTATATGTCTAGATCCATGGAAAGTCAGAGATGTAGAGAGATTGACACAAGGACAGCAGGTCCTTGGCAAGGCAAGGCCTGGAGAGAATAAGTATGATCTCAACCTGTGGTACAGTGGTGATTAGCAGAAAATATTCCTTTCAGAATGCAATGTTAGAATTAGAAGGAAATATTTCAGCTTGAGTGAAAATCCACTTGAAAATGCATTCTTTGTCCCCACCCTGATCATTTCTGAAGTACCTACTATATCTCCAGTGTAGATATAATAGGAATATGCTTCTATAGAGTCAAGAGCAAAACACCATTTGGAATTCAAGCTGGGAATATATTTGAGAAACGAATTGTGTCCTGGGTCATTTTTTATTTATTCATTTATTTTTAGACAAAGTCTGAAAGAGAACCATATAGTGCTAATTGTGTGAAATGTGTTCTATAGGGACTATTTCAAGAAATGTACAAAATTAAGGAAACTTACAACTGAAAATCTAGACTAGTGGTTCCTGACCTTTGGCTTGGAGACAAAGCTGCTTACAACGTCTTTTGAAGTTGTGAACAGCCACTGGAAATTAGGATGAGATGTAGACTATGATTGCTGTAGGATATGTTTACACTTCAGTTTTCCTTCACGTTTTAAAACAAGCCAGCGGGCTGAATTGGTCATTGTTAAAATGCATACATTTCCACCCAAGTTAATGATGATGGCCACTGCAATTACATGATGGAAATCTCTTTACATTGTTGTACAGTCATTCACTTGTATACCTTGTTATGTCATTACACCAGGAATTACTGTAGAAAATGGATACTCTGGACACTTTATCTTACTGCTGCTACCATATCTTCTGAGATCATTTTGCCCATAGTGTCTTACGTCATTGCTTCTGTTCTTGCACTGCAAACCACGACAGTCTTCTCTGAGAAAGCTCCAGACAAGCCTTGATATGCTATTATGGCTGGAGGTCAGATGCTTGCTGGCCTATGGGACGCTAACCAGGTGGACAGCTGGTATGCCTTACACAGTACTAAGTCCATGGTGTGGCTTGTGGCTAAGCAAATCTCTATGAAATGAATGAAAATTTTACACCTGTGAGATTAATTTTGATAATCACATTGTTCTCTGTAATGTTTGGGAGAGGTGGGACCTGGCATGTCATTACCTATGGCAGCACCTTGCCCTCTACATGGCTTATTTTGCTTGTAGCACCATGAGGTCTGTAAGATGCTGGTAACGGTAAAAATGCTGGGTGTGCATGTCGATGGCTGGACATAGATTTCTTCTAGGGGCCAGAAGTAGTCATAGAAGTTTTTTGCCAGGTTTCCTCTGATCTAGTAAGGAACAAGTTGTGACACTTCAGGTTGCACTGACAAGCACTGTCAAGTAGCCAGGGAAAGGAGGTGTGAAAAATTAATGCACTCTCCCTAGAACATGGTCCCTTGCCCACTTTATTGTGTTTGACCCCATATTTCAAGGGAGGCATGAAAAATCAATGCACTATCCCTGAAATGTGGTCCATTGTCCACTTCATTCTGTTTGATCCCAGATTTCAATGTTGGTCCAGACTGCAGACTGTCATGATTTGCCTCAAAATATAGTGTAAGTGGACAATGTGTTGTACACTGATGTCTTTTCAGATGAAGTTTTAGGTGACCTCATTACAATATGAGAACTTTAGACAAAGTTTTCCTGGCCACTTGTTGTTGTCCTTGACCTTCGTTCAACTAGCTTTCATTTTCCTGAAACAGCACTATTCTATGTTTCTGTCAGAAGTTACTCACCATGTTTCTCCATGTGTTCCTACTGGGAAATTCTCCAGGCAGCAACTCTTCTTACAGCATAATCAGACCAAAAATTCAATTTATTCTAGTCCCCAGGTTATCCTTCTGTGCTCCTAGGACTGGGATTACAATATCTTCTTTTTCTTGAGTAGCAGCTGTAAGGAGTAACAAAATGCACTGTAGGACCAAATACTGAAACAGTTGTTTCTCAACATGTGAGGCATGAAGTTTATAGTTTTTTGAAGCCTTGGGCTCACTAGGTTAAAAGAAATTTTGGAAGAAAACATTTCAGGGCTCAGGTAGCAAAGGAGGACTGGAGCTTGCAGGCTGTTTGTCCAATATATTCTGTGGAGAGCAGCATTTAAAACAGGGTATCCTCTCATACATTATTTTACTTTTTTAATGTGACTGGAAAGTGGGGGGTTGTGTAACTTTCTTCCTTAGCATGTGACACATGCAATATGGGTCTTCAGGTAATAAGATACTCTAAGTAACTCAGGTATCATCGCTCAGTACACTTTCCAATGTCCCAGTTGAAGCTGGAAAATGCTAATCCAGATAACTGAGATTGTAAAATCACACAAAAGAGACAGGAGAATCAAAGAAGTGAAATAAAATTATCAAAGATATAATAGAATAGACTCCAGAGCAGATCATTTTAGTAAATGAAGATACATTGTTCAGAGATGCAGAGATTTCAAAGAGAACTATCAAGATTTCTCAAAAATTTTATAGAATTATTGCAATAAAACTTGCAACTCCACTGGTGCAGAATTAGCTAATTGGTACTGTAATTTATGGTAAACGGCAGATTTCCTATACCATGCCATACATTTAAAATATTATTGTGATTTTTATAAAATAGTAAAATGAGGAAACGCAATTGGCTAAGAGGATTGTCTAAACAAAATTGTGTTTAGTGAAAAACAGCATTCACTGAGACTTGCACTTATAGGATTTAGGCAGAATCACTGATATTTAACTGTTTCAAAGAATGATTCAAGTAGTAGTCTATGGGGGGGAGTAGGCTTTCTTCTGGAAAAGAAAGGTTGATACAACTCTTCAATGACAAAAGTAATTGGACAACACAGTGGAGACACTGATGTGTGGCTGGCGACAGGTTTAAGTTTGACTAGGTGATCTATGATGTTTCCATGAAATCAAACTCCCAGTAAATGCCTAATGGTGTAATACAAAACAATGCCCCTCGAAAGAGTTGCGAGCTGAGCATGTTCTTGGGGTTTCTACAACATATGAGAAAGATAGGACTGAAATGGCTTAAAAAAAAAAAGGAAAGAAAGAAAGAAAGAAAGAAAGAAAGAAAGAAAGAAAGAAAGAAAGAAAGAAAGAAAGAAAGAAAGAAAGAAAGAAAGAAAGAAAGAAAGAAAAAGAAAATTGCCTCAGTGTTTTTTATTGCACTATTTTTATTTAGCTGAACAGAGCCCTCTGTACCCATAGTTGTTACAAGGGGCCAGCTGCTATAAAAAAATCAAGAAGTTATTTGAAGCTATGATGCCTTTTAAGCCGAAGTGTTTCAAAACTGTTCAGAACAAGGAAATATTGTAGCTGTTTTCAAACCTTGTTCTAAAGAAGCCAGAGCTCAGAGATGAACTGAAAATGCTAGTGCTGGCAGGAGGCTCTGGCAGTGGCATCAAGCAGATTTGGCACTACCTGTTTTGACCATGGTCAGCCTTCTGCATGCTTAATGTCTGTGTGCGGAGAGGTACCTCTTAAAGGAGTCATGACTCCCCTGAGTCTCCCACATTCCCTGAGTGTTCCCGTCTGAAGCATTTCATACCCATACAGCAGAGAAGCAGCTTGCTTTCAGATAAGAGCGCAGTATATATTTGAAATTCTGCAAAGCAGGCTGTTTCAACCTGGTACAGACACTACCCCAGCTGTCAAGCCAAAACAATCACAAAACAATGCAGAATTTCGAAGAGTTTTGATGCTCATCCAGAAACCATGGCAGCTGGGTTATCAGTAAAACGCAGCAACAGAATTACCTTTTATAGTACTCTGCTGTACTTGGTGTAAGGCTCTGAATATTTGTTATGAGACAAACCCAGTACTTTGCCAGTAGCAAATCTGCTTTGAAGTTTCTGTAAAAATAGAGACTTTGTCTGACAATGGTTGGGCAAGGGGCTGTCTTATCTCATAATACCTGCAGTTAAGACTAAGAGGATTGCAATTTCCAGTTTCAGTGACATAGTAGATGGCTTTTTATTGAAAGGATGACTGTAGACGTCAGAAAACTCATCTAACATAACTAATAGTAAAATTACCATAACATTAGAAATATCTTAACACTCAAGTGGAAATATTTGAGACAAATTCATTTAAAATCTGTGTTTCCTTCACACCACAAAATAGGTAAGTGTAGGACAAAACTGAGAGGAATTCTAGTACATACACCTATGTAAAAGGAAAGTAAAAAATACTGGTTTAGTTTGGTTTTCTTTTTAAACTTTGCAGCAAGAAAGTAAGATTCCTTAACTGCCAGACATGCAGATTTTCCACAGACCGTATTTGCTTTTACACAAGCTTAGTTCTCCTGAACTCATGTGCCTTTGTCAGAAGAACAGCCACAAGATCTTCTCTTCAATGAAGAGGTTTTCCTAGTATGTTTTAAAGCTCTGAAACCCAATAAAGCTACTCACAACACTACATGTCATAGCCTGGGCAGCCCCCAGGTTCCCCCTTATAACAGTTGACGTTGTGGTAGATGGCTTTATGCGCTACCACCATTGACACATTTATCCAATGTGGTTGGGTTTCAAGAAGCAGGAGTCATTATTACTGAATAACCCGTTCTGCAGGAAAACAACATTACATGTTCCTCAGTCCAAACTGATCTATATTCAATGTAGAAACTCCAATATTCAAAATCCATGATTTGAGAGTATTTACCAGGATGGTGAAATTCTTCATCCTGTCTTCCTGTGTAACTGTATCTTTGCATTTCAAATTTATTGCAATGAATCGTTATGAGAAATCTTTTTAGTGGGCAGAAATATTAATCATACTTGCAAAACATGAAAGGCAGTTGAAATGAAACTGGGCTATTAATGAAGATGATTTTAAATCCAGTGCACCTTTAAAAACATTAATTGCATAGATTTCCATAATATTACAGACATCAGATGGTGGTTGTTAAGAAACAGAGTCACCTCAGCATTTGAATTATGTAACTGTTACTGCACAGAACAGTTAATTTGAAGTATGGTAACCAGAAGAATGTTATAAATACATATACATATGTTAAAAAAATTCAATGCAAGCATTTCCTCCTCTGCAGCTATGTGTTTTAATCATTATAGTCGAATACAACAAAATTTGTGGATAAAAGTAGTACCTTTTATTAGCTCAGCTGATGCTACCGGGAAATACAGACATATGTGTTATTAGACATAGCAGTCTAAAATATCAGTCATGCCACTAATTTT
>VYZM01003139.1:178747-233263 GCA_013398915.1 Dromas ardeola | reverse complement strand
GGTGGCGGAGAACAGGAAACTGGAGCTATTAGGCAAATGACAGCAAAAAAGTCTACATATTGTTTACAGAGATGTTGTTTATAGGGCTGCATTAAGTTTGGAAGAAATTAAAAAACTTTAAAAATAAAGTATATGACTTCAAAGTTTTCCTCAGTCTTGTCCAAAGATTATGATCTAGCTGAATTCAGGCTTATTCCTGGAGGCACTGTCTTTATCAAAGTCATCACTTAATTCATTTCACTTTTCAAATATAAAATGAATAAATGAACTATGGAGTAAAGAAGATGAGTGACATCTTGTCAGATGGCAGTGCGTGATCCAGTTTATTCTGATAGAAAGGGGCTGGGAAAAGGCAGCAAAGTGAAAAACACGGAAACCTGCTAAGCCTGCCAAGCAGGAAGGTTAGCCAAGAATTAACTTGTTTCATTACACGGGGAATTCAGGAGGAGGTGAATAGTCCAGCTGAACTGTGCCTAAAGTACAAAAGATAGGTGAAGATGATACTTTGATAGAGGTCTGTTGGAGATCGCTCAATCTATCCTACCTTTCTTCAGATTAATTTCATAATTGAATTTCAAAAGGAAAGTGAGGAACAAGTTCAAACAGTGTTGAAACATTACATTTGAAATTATTTTTATTTTTCATGTTTCTAACTACTGTTGTACTGTTTTTTCTCAGTGATATATATAATAAAACTGTTGGGTTTTCTATTTTATTTTATTATTTCATGAAAAATTTTTATGCAAAATCAAACAATAGAACATAAGGATATTGTCACTATGTTTGTTTTCACAAGATAAAAAAAAAATAATTTGCAGATTTACATAACATGGATTTTTTTTATCCATGGGTGCTTTTTACAGGCTTCCTTTACAAGTATTGTTTAGGTATTCCTGTTACAAAAAATTACACAAGCATAGCTTGATGAGGCATAGCTAAGAAAAAATTGTAAGTGTTTTAGGTAGTAAAATATTCCATAAGAATGAGGTTTGTATTTTTTTTTTTATTTCTCAGGTTCTCAATTTTTATGGTGAATGCTAAAAAGACTTCGAAAATTAAAACAATTATCAATACATAAATTCTAGAATTTCCAAAAGAAATAATTTTTTGCTAGCAGGATACTCTTTTTTTGAAGAGACTTAAAATTTTAATTGCTTGCTTGAGACAATATAGATGTATGTTGAGGTGAGACATGTCAGGATAATTTGAATTTTAATAGATATATTAATCTTATATGTATACATATACAAATTGTACACATATATGTATTAATTATTAAACTTCCATTTAGCTAATATTAACTCCTAAATGTTCATTACACAAAATCCTTTTATACTTTTTTGGTATAACAGCTTAGAAAAATTACCCTCTCAATCTAGTTTTAAGAAACATCATTTACAGAACACTCAATACTGCTGTGAAAGTTTTAAATATTAATCAAGTTTAAAAGCTTCTCATACTTTCATATGACAGTTGTAACATTAGAATGCATGAATCGTTCTATACAGAATGAGTGCAAGAATATCCTTTTTTCTTTCTTTGGTTTCAGAAACTACATGAAAGGGACACATATCCTGGTGACACCACCCATGATTCTCACAAGTGCATGAACCTTGAATGGAATTTATGCTGTACTACATTTATCAGCCAAAGTTTACGGGCAGCAAGCTTCCTGTGTAATTTTTGAGCTGGTATATGTACACTGCTAAGAGAAATTTAACATACTGTACTCAAAAACATTGTTGCAGCTGACTAAATTTAGGATCCTGTTTCACAGCAGATAAAATGGTATTCTCAGAAACGTGGGATAAAATCCCGTCCTCTCTGCCATGTGTTCAGGAGAGGAACTCGTCCAAGCCATCCAGACAGAAGTTCATCAGAACATCTATCAGAAGTTTTCTTTCATAAAACAAAATCCCTACGCTATTTTGATCTTATGAGTACAAATGTTAGTACAGTGGAGGGAAAGGCAACATATAGAGGAGGGCATGGCAACATATGGGGAGGAAAGAGGAAAGACTGTCAGCAATACTACAGTAGTCCCAACTTAGATTGCCGTAAATTGCCAGGCAGTTTTCCCTTGAGACTTTATGCATCCACTTTTGAAGAGAATTGTCTCTATAACATTTTCTACATTAAAATGAAAGTGTAAAATCTAAGGTAAAGCAAAGTAACCAAGAATAATCCCTTCACATTTTTTAAAACATTACTGTTCATTGTTTTTAAAAAATAAACCTATATACCCACTACTCTTCCCCCCACCCCCCCAAAAAGAAAAATCTCTAAAAAAGCAAGCTCTCAACCCTAGCTAGCTAGCACACATGAACTAAATTTATAAGGATAGGAGTGAAAAATTTTATCTTACTCAAAAAATTGTCACTGAATGTTACAAATTCAGGTCAGTCAAACATTTTATGTGTTCTTTTTGAATGGATTTGACAGGAAAGTGCAGTAAAAAAGTAAAAGCCATTTTGGAAACTGTTTAAAATTTTAAAATTTCATCCTGAAGAGTTTATTATGTCATTTTACTTAGCTAAGCTACTCAGAACAGTTACTAACTTAAATTTGTTCTACATGTTAGCATATGTGCATGCATTAACTTACATCATCATTCAGAGTTGTTACATATTCAAAATAGGTTAACAAAAATGAAAAAAAAAATCAACAGCCAAGTTTACTTGTTAACAAACAACTTCGTTGTGTCTCAAACATTCAGTTATTATCATTCAGAAAAAGTGTTTCAACAACAGCCCATGTATTTCTTAAAGTGACTAACGAAAATACAGCTGATGATAGTCGCCGAGAAATTAAAATTTATATAAGTATTTTATATATATACTGTAAGAGATTTAATTTTGGAGAGAATATTCTGTGACTGAGTTCCAAGACAAAAATGCAAACTTCAGCTTTGACAACAGACCAGCAACAATGGCTTTCCAGGACATACTGGTCACGTGTGAACCTTTGTATTATTTAGTAGAAAATGTATGTAGACAGACAGAAAAACTGGATATCTTTAAAGGTGCCTTTTACCTTTAGAGGTGTTTTAAGTCTTAGGAAGCTCTATTAAACTCTTCTGAATGGTATATGTTAGGGATACTTTTGAACAAAGGGACTTCTTTTAAACACCCTATAATAGCGTACTGGAAGGCTTAGCTTTGAACACTTACAATAGAGAATTGGAAAGGTCCCTGTGTCAGGTTTTTGCTTAGGAGATCATGCATACATTTAAAATGATTTTTCAGTCTAACAGAAGATGCTGTAGCAGTCTCTGCTCTTAGAAATTAAATTTTGAATTACACAGTTTACCTTTTTCTTATTTTTTGTTCTGTGAGTTTCTGAAAACCCTGGGAAGACAACAAATAGCTTGTTATAGCCCGCCTCTTGTGCCCTGATGCGACACCTGTCCTATGCATACAGCCCTTGCTGTTGATTCCTATTTGACTCCAGTCTTTCTCTGACAGAGTGCAAGGACGTCACTGCTCTTTAGGTCCAAGATCTGCTACAGCAGACTAAGTTTCCAGTACCTTGGGACATAAAGTCTGGGTACAATAAACACCCAAACCAGTGCTGTCACTCTTTTGATCCTCTGCTTGTTTAGAAGTACCGTTATCTTCCTTCCCTGCCACCATTCCTCACATCCCAAGGTTCCCTAGTACTTAAAGATTCTTAAAGAACAAACTGACAATTAAAAAGAGAAGACATACACTGAGGAATTTCTTAGTCTCAGACATAATAGTTGTTAAGAAGACACAAGGTTCCCACCAAGCTACTTCTGTAAGAAGAGAACGTCACTGCGCCTCCACAGAGAAACTAAATCCTCGGCTTTAGCTTCAAAAGAGTAGTTTTGGTGTGATGGATCTCATTCTTGTTTGCTCACTAACATGCCCATTCCTCAAAACAAAGGAATGGCCTCATTCTAAAATCTAAAATATAGATTATGTCACAATATAAAGGTGTGATGAAAATCAGAACTAAGTCTGAAATATATCATTCTGACTATAGAGTATGTCTTGTTTAACTATTCAGTGTAACACAGTCTTCATTCTCTGATCCTGCACAGCTTCAAATGCTAAAGATTTATTCCATATTCCCTGCTTAAAGTGTAATTAAAAAAGATCATGGCATAGCCAGAGGTGGTAAAAAATGAAATAAAACTAAGTGTTTTCTCAATAAGAAATCTAAACTCTGGGTGACTGAGAGCAAGACATCATTTGTTCAAAGAAATAGTTCTCTCATCATATAATCTATATTCTTCAAATGGTAATATGCATGTACGATACAGAGCTGTATAAATATTGTCATATTTTTGGTGATAAAGAAAGAGATTACAGGTAGTAGATTACATCTTAGCTACAAAGTAAGAGTGTTTGTTCAAATATGATGAATTCATTGGTAAAAATTAGGTTACAGTACTGGCTTAGCTATATTCTTTAAACAATCTAGTATTAAAATGCCAGAATTGAGATTATCACAGCAATTTTTTCTCTTTCAAATTACTTATGTCACTAATTCCTGTTAATGTTATATGTCATGTATATAATTTTGTGCTCACACAGGCAGCAGGTGATAGAGAAACACCAGATGGAAAGACTAAAGCTTTTGCTGTCATGATTAAGTGCTGGGTTGTGCTCTACCTTCGGCGGATCATAAACACCTTTATTTTCCTTACTGTCTATGAGGACCACTAAAGGGGTGATATGCACTTTGTTAATTTCAAATTGTTGTTATGAAGTCTACAGTCAAAAACTCCATAATTTGTGTTCATAATTAAAAAATACTTGGCTTTTATCTTGAATGAAAGCTTAAAGTCTTCACTGAGAGTTAGAAAACTTGCTCATCTGGATATCAGTGGAAATTATGCTACATTTTTGTCAGAATAAAGATCTAATCTGTAAAATGTGAGTGCAAATATTAGGTTGCTGTGTATCAACATCGATCTTTGCATTTATCTGGAGAAATCCTGAGTCCACTGAAACCATAATTTGTTTATACTGACTTCATGCCAGTCCATATTCCATCCTGAAACATGCCATGAATGTGAATTCAATATATGCAACATGGAGGTTATGGTATAGAGAAAATATGACAGAATTCAAGATGCTGGTAGGAAAAGAATGAAATTTGAAGAAGCTTTCTTGCTCCAGGATGCTGCATCAGTCTCAAATGCGTTATGCTTGATGATAAACCAATTGATTTCCAGGGGATTAAAGCTCTACTCATTGTTCATCTTTGAATTTGAAAGATATAGTAGTGGATAAAGGAAGATACATTGCCAAGTAGGCTAAATTTGTTAAGTATGTTATCAAGCGCTTTGCATTAAACAGTAAAGAGTCTACTTGTGCATTGTCAGTTAAAAAGAAGCAAATAAAAATATGTCAAAACTGAAAAGCAACCAAATAAAACAAAGCAGATCACTTGAAAAACCAACAAGGAAAATGTGTTACTTGGGAAACTGTATTTGGAGAAAATTACTAGGATAGGGATGTCAAAACCTTAACTGAGCAGATGACAATACCTCAAGCCCTATAAAACCGTTTTGACATGCTGTACAACAGCTCTGTGAGCACTTCAAGTCAGCATATGCCAGTGCTGAGATAACAGAAGTGGTCTCACTGTCATCCCCCCCCACACACTACTCTTTGATTTCATTTCAGCGCTATGCCTCCCCCCACTGCTTTGCTGGCGAAAGCGGGTGCATGGCCGGCAACCTGCACCAGGGAATTCCTCCGCTCACACCAAAGCTCTGCTGTTCTGCAGTGAAGAATCTCACTCATCAGGCCAGAGAGAGATGAGAAGTTCATGCTCAGGAAAGGTAAAACCCTACGTTACTGCAGCTTACTTATTAAAGTGTTTACTTGGAGAGAGCGCCTCAGCCTTTCCCCCTACTCCCAGGCACCTTTTGTGATTGATCCAATCAGTGATTTAAATTAGCACTTGCTACGGGCCTTCCTGTGATCTTTCTTGGTCCTAAGAAGTTTCTCTTCATAAAAGGATTTAATATAGAAGGCAGCTAGTAGCAGCCCCTTGGTTTATTCATAATTTGAGCCATTAGAGCTTTTGCTTTGAATATAAATACTAGCCATGAGGCCCAGGACCTTTACTGTGTAATGAGCTAGACTAAGAACAAGGTCAACTGTGTAGGGGTTGCAATACAATCTGAAACATGGTGTCTCTAGAAAAAAAAACTACTTTTGCTTATGGTATTTTAATAACACTTTAGCACAAACAGATATTTTTATTTAAAAATAAATTTCTCTTTTAGGTTCAAGCCAATATTGTGTGTGTGTGTGTATGTGTGAGGTCAGTGTATTTATTACCCTTTGTTGTTGATTACAGAAATAGAAAAGGAATTTAATATTAAAATGTGAGAGACCTACAGGTTCCAAATTTAACTGCAGCAGAACCTGAGATAAATATATGCATTTACATATTTGTAACTCAAAAGCTGGTAAACAGAATGAATGTTTCTGAGCTGCCCAGCTGCTTCAAGTAAAATTATTTGTACTGCATGTGTTTATATTAACCACAGAAGAAGGTTAATTCTGGTAGTATCCCTGAGTGATGACTTCCTTTTTTTTTTACTGCAATTACAGAATGAGGTATTCAGTTTAGTTGTTTATTCATTAGTAGAGTATAATAGATAAATGAAAGACACAAATTAATGTCTTCGGTGTTATGTAAATAATGAAAAGTCTATTTCCCTACTGTAGTTATATTTTTGATGAGTAGACTAAGATAGTTTTCATTACATGAATATTACATTGTGCTGCCTGCCTAAAACAATTAATCTAATTTTTGTGGAAGAAGGCATTGTGTTTATTTCAATGAGATCGCAAAAGGTGATATGGAGAGCTAGTTTTGTTTCACCTCAGTAGTATGATACGTCTTTGCAGTGACAAATGTAGTGCAGAAAGCAAAGCTGGGCATTGTGCCAGATTTGCAAGCACTGCACAAAAGGTTTGTTGTCCTGTTCCATCAGTTTTCACCCTAGGCAAAATTATTTTTGCCAAACACTGTATGTTATAGTTGAGTAAAAAAGAAAAAAAGGAGGTTAAAGAGCAGAGTTTAATGTGACTTGTTTTCTCTGTTGTAGAACCGCAGCAAGTCTGTGAAGCATAGCAGTCTCACTGAAATGAGTACCCAATTAAGCAGGCTAGCAGAGAGAGTATACTGGGTCCATACTGCCATTTCCCATTGAGATGTCCCAAAAGGGGATCACAAAATGAGGAAAGGATAAGGCATCTGTTTTCTTTATGGAACTCTTCTCACATCTTGATCTTGTGTTTTACTGCACCTATGACAGTAGGATATGGTATAACCGATCTAAAAAGAGATCCTGAATTTTTGCGAGGTGTCACAGTTTTTAATGTTGTTTCTTATACCTGATAAGACAGGGACAGGTCCCCTGAGCTCTGTGGAAGGAAGTGTCCATAGTTCACATGGCTGCAGAGCTGAACCTGGTTTTCTTCCTGTTCTTGGTATCTTACAAGCAGGGATGATCACCATTTTTGGGTACTGGTATAATACAACTGTCTTTTTTTTCCTGCCATTAACCACTCAGAGCATAAAATTATTTATAAATAATATTTCATTCCAGGAGCACTTCAGAATTTCCTGGGTGGCAAAACAATAGACAAATATTTGGAAAAAGTAAGCTCTGCTATCCATTAACCTTTCTGAGTTCTGCTTATTGTCCACAGATGCTATGTCTCATGCAAGTCATTTTCCATAGTACATAACACCAATTTGTTGTGAAGCTGGCCACCAGTAATAGGAGTTGATATTCAGTTCATATCTTGGTTGGTTTAGGCTTTGTTGCTAATGCAGCAGACAATATAATTTCTTGATTTCTTCCAATGGGCCACTTTCTCTCTGATTGAGTTTCTGACCACTTTCGAGAATGCTATGCTCTTTGAATTCTTTCTGTAATTGATGTGTTTCCATGAGTTTCCAGATAGTAATGTGCTGGTCATTAGATTCTTACCTCCACATGAATGAAAAAATGTTTTTATTAACACATGGAGATTACAATGTCATGTGGTATTTGTATCTTGTATCTACCTCAATTGAAAAGATCCCTCATAGTGTGTGACTGGCTCTGTGTGTGTGCGCTGAAGATTAGCTGTGAAAAACTCATGTCTGAGGTTTGATTATCAAAGGTAGAGCGAACACAGATACCAATACCCCGTGTACGTATTACTGGAAGAATAAAATTGTTTCTGTTATCAATGTTTTTTTGCAGAACTCATAAGGATTTAAACGGGATAGTATATGATCCAGGGAGCTGGCTAGGCTTTTATTTTCTTCTTTTTTTAATTGCCAAAAATAAGGAAACAACCTGCCTCCAAATAGTTGAGAATATTTATGCGAAGGTGACATTTCCATTTGGCCCCCCTCTTTGCTTCACCCCCAGGCCCTATGGAGCATCTGGTTATTTGGGAATTTTATGTATGTCTCTCCATGTTGACTTTTTTTCTTCCTGAAAAAAATGGAGAAAGTTCTGTTTCTCTGGAAAAAGTTCCTGTATGTTGGCCATGTCCCATCTTTTTCTTGCCAACTCAGCATGAGATATGATATTTGTAACGCAATAGGGTACCTGTGGAGTTCAATCTGACCTCATGCATTTGTATGAAGCTCATTTATCTGAAATAGTCATTTCAAGAAACTTTTTGCTTGTGACTAATAGAAATTATATTGTCCAAATCTTGTTTTACAGATGAATGTTAAGGGTATTTTTCATCCAAATTTTCATTTTAATAGTATTAGCCTACTAATTGCTCTGATTTTTCAGTACTTTGGTGTTAGCCTTTGTAGGTTGCTGGCCCCTGCTAAATTATATGTTTTTAATCAAATAAAATGACCAATGCATCCCTTCCATGCATTTTCTGTTTTTTCCTGCGCAGAGACCACCAAAAGCAGAAAAAAATCTGAGGTATCTGTGTAATGCCTGACTAAACAAACTGCTTTACATAACAGATTTCTAATTTTCTATTCATGTTATTTTCTTACAGGATAGCAAAAGCAGGAATAACATTTATTTGATTCAAATTAATGTTACTTTAGGTTGGTTTTGCTATTAGTTTCTTCTGTCTGTCCCTGCGTACAGGCAGACAAACCAAGTAAAAGAGCAGTACCAAAACAAAGAAGGGGTTGATTGTAACAAGGCATCTGAAAAGTTTTGAAGTCAATAGATTCCTCTTTTAGCCTGAACACAGAATGTAATGAGGAGCAGAGGGAGAGGGAGAGGAGAGGCGAGTAGACACCTGCTAACTCACTCTGCAGGCAGCAATGGGTAGATGTCCAAGCCAGCTTTTAACTACTGAGAATTTAAAACTGTGGCCACAACAACCTCAATGAAGGCTAATTCTCCTCTCTGGGGCAGACACACTCACTTTCCCACCTTAACATGGGAGGTGGGTCGGGGAAGAACTGTATGGTGAGTTGTTTCCAGACTGAATTACTTCGTTGACATTCACTTTGTTTGCTTTGGTAAAAATGCTGCTTGGGGCTCCTGTTAAAAGAGTCTCCTCAGAGCCACATATTCTTTCCCAAGGTAGAAATTCTGTTGAAGTAAACTAGGTAAAGTCCAAATAAATGCTTTAGGGTTATCAAGCAGCACATACGATCAACAGCTCCACAACAGCTTGTTCTTTAGTCTGTGTGCCAGACACTGTGCACTTCGACAGCTGGGTAATGTTTCGAAAATGGATTTCTTTCTGGTTCTCACTTAGTAACCATTTATAAAACTGAAGCAAACTTTGATTTACTTCTCCGTATTTACCAAGTCCTTGCTTAGGATAAGCTTCACTATTCACTACAATTTAACAACTCTGAACATGTAAGTAGGAAATATGTCTGGACCCTGAAATAACTAACTGCATTTCTTCTTGTCTGGTAGCAAAATATATACTTTGAGAACTACCAAAGCACTGTTCCTCTGGACTCAGTGACAGTTAAGAGAAGGATAGCTGAAGCAGATCCAGAGGACATTTGCCAAGAAAATGCACATCCTTCCTGGTTTATAAATTTTGAACACCTTAAGTACTAAATGCTTAAAATGCTTTTAAGTTAGAGAAGGCAACATTTCAGCTGCAAAATAAGAATTTTAAAGAGGTTTGACTAATTTGCCATTCAGACTTGTACTACATAATTATATTTTCTCTTGGCTGTTTGATTAAAGAAGTAAACCACTTCAGCATTAGAGGCATTAATATCCAACATGCTGATCCTGGTGGGAACTTAATACTTACTTCCATGCAGACAGTGATGCAATCACTTAGTAGATGGGCAATGGCATCTTTGTCTTTGGGTGTCACACTGTAACTGATGACAGCAAAAGCAAAGCTGTTTTGCCATGGCCAGCTCCATGGGTAAAAGAGGCTGAGTCATCTCTGCAGCCAGTCAGAAAGTAGAGGTCTCCCTCCATAAGACCTCTCTCATCCTGAAAGATTCATAGCACATTTTTTCACTCTAGGCTGAAAAAAATTAAGTGAAAATAATTAAATCAAGACAAATAAGGAGATTGTAGCCAATGCAGAGGCCTGTGACACCGATAAATTATGAAGGGACTAATCAGGATATAATTAACATTAGCTATACTATAACTATTAAACTATTAAACTATTAAATGCTATAATTAACAGTAGTATGTATTTATAACACTGTGATGGCATACCCAGACACAATTTCACTTAAACTGGTCAGGCAAACAAACCTAGGTCTAGTTACACATAAAAAGCATCCAGACAACCAAAGCTGCCAGACAGATAACAAGATAAACACAAGAGACATCCTTCCAAATACACAAGGATGACTGGCAGAGAACAAGGTAAAGAGCATGGGAGCAAAGGAGGACCCCCTTCCTCTTTCGATAGGACACTAGCGTAAACACCTCAAGCACAAGAGGAGCTGAAGGAAGACAAGCTCACTTCAGCGTTTCAGTTCTGACTTGTTGACTAACTCTCAAGCCTGTTTAGCAGGACCTCTGCAACCAAGAACCACCAAGGACTGTAGCTATCGGTACTAACTATATGGCATCTGCTCCAGGTTATTATATGCTCACAGCTAATTTAGAATGTGACTGTCAAAATACAAGAGTTTTGCATACATATTGGTACTGATATTAAAATCTGACCATTAACAACTGTGTTACTAACAAACAGAGTAAAATTTTATTTTTACAGTCTAAAACTGTCCTGATTTGCCAGTTACATTGTGATGTTTCTCTAGCTGATAGAGATATCTATGTGCATATATATATATCTCGTATACATACACATATATATAGTACATACATACACATAAGTTCAGTAGTAATAAGGTATTGTGCCATTTTTCCATAATAAGATCATCTATGTATAAGATACAGAGATGTTTGGTGATATTTGGTATAAACATAGCACCGTTTGCAAAGAAGAACTTCCACATTCTTACAAGCTAGGCTGGGATTCAAACTACAATGGTGTTACAGCTCCTAACCTGCAAAATATAACTGAGCAGTATTAACAATTTTTTTCTTAAAGAGCATCCAAAGAAGCCCTGATTACCTCTACCTATCCTTCATATCACTCTTAGAAACAGAACGCTCCCTCTCCTGAGCCACCCAGGAATCAAACCAGATATTTCATGTATCTTAGGAGCGTTCCCTAATTTACTTTCATTTTTATTCAGGAACTACTTGATGCAAATTGCAAAAGAAAGCTGCTTCATTACTAGATTACAGATGCAGGCTCTCATGACCATTATTCTGCCTGATGCCATGAATCTTGAAATGTCTTTCATGCCTTTTCCCCAGTATTAACACAGCAGCTGTTGTGAAGCAACCTGACCATTCAGAGCTCTCCAGAACCACAGGACATTGTCTGGAGAAGTGTGAGCTCAAACCTGTCCCAAGTCAGGTGACCATACCCTTGGCCATCTGCTATAGCCATAATGGTATTTTCTTCCAGCATTTTTAAAAGGAGTTGTTGTAATGACATTTAGAGGGTAATCTGCTGGTGCCAAATCTGCTCTGGTTCTAATCATGGTCCAGGGCCCCACTGGACCTCCATCTCTTTTCTCATGTGCTTGAGACAGAAGAGGAGGTGGCAAACCATCCTAAGTGAGCAGTGTGAAAAATTAGAAAAAAAAAATACAGCAAGATTTCAAGGCAATCAGAAGCATACGTGGGGAGTGGTGGTTTTGGATATTGCATCTAAACCATGGATTATACATGCGTTTCTTAACTCTTTCTAAGATGGAAATGTCAAAGCCAGGTTCGATGAGGCTTTGAGCAACATGATATAGAGGAAGGCATCCCTGCCCATACCAGGGGGGTTGGAGCTACATGATCTTAAGGTCTGTTCCAATCCAAGCTGTTCTTTGATTCTATGATTTTTAAAAAAATTGCTTTTGCTATAGACAAAGAGGGATGTGTGCATTTTCAACAGGATAGGCTAGGTTTTACACACATTTTTATCAATCTTTGATCTTGCAGACAGTTACACATAAGCTTAAGTGTTATTTACCTGAGTAAAACTTCCTGAAAGTAAGACATGAAAAGAATCAGCTTGAAGTGAATGAGATTATTTATAGAGGTAAATTCATCATTTAAGGGTTTTTTTAAGAGCGCGCACACTAGAAAAACAACTCATTACTCAAAGGGCAATCATAAAACTAAACCTCTGCCTTACACAGCTCTTAAATGAAACTACATTGCCTAACTACTGTTTTCTAAAATATACATAGATTTTACATGCATTTCAGTATAAATATTTAAACCATTTGATGGATATCTCCATCTGGTTCAGGAATGCTAGTTTTTCTGCTTCTATTCTGGTACCAATGATTACTACTGAAATGTTTTCAAGCTGTGTTGCATTTAGACCTAAAAAAAATATATCACTTCATTTAGATTCAGGGCATGAAGTATGTTAGAAGAATGTGGGAGGTCAAAGCAGTTCTTTAAATTGCTGTTTACAGTGCAGAGAATTTCAAATTGGCATCCAGGTTTCCACAATGATGACATAATGCCTGATTTATAATATGCGTGAAACAAGTGTAATTCTAGCATCCCAGTTGCAGGCTTGGACATTTAGAAACAGAGTTTCAGCTGTGATTTGGCACCCGTATTCTGGTGCCAAACCTTCAGAAGTTAGGGACTTATAAATCATATTTTGAGTTTCAATTGAGTTGTGCATACACCTCTGCATCTTGACTCTTCACCTTCAATTACAAATAAAACTTTCAAACTCATATTTTATAAAAGTTAAAAGATGTAGTAAAACCTCTCATAAACCCCACAGCCTGTGAAATCACAAAACCAAAGTATTAAAGACCTGATATAGTAAAATGTTTAGCATCCTTAGCACTCATGATTTTAGTGAGAGGGTTAAGGGCACTCACTGATTCATGATACTGGACTAAATATTTCAGATAATCATTGTATCCTTTTTTAGATGACCATAAAATTATACCCCGAAATTTGACGTCATCAGCTTCTTGGAAAAATTTAATCCTGATCTTACAAACATCTTACAAATGTATCTCTCCTTAGACTCACCATTGGTTTGGATTTCATTTGTATCTTTAAGGTTTGGCTGAGGCATATAGGTAAGGATAGCAGATTGGGATGCACCATTATAAACAGCAATACTCAATGAAAGCATCAAAACTACTTTAAAGAGAGAACATATCAGATGTGGCATTTAAGTTGAAGCACACTCCTCCCTGATGTGCTGAAGTAGGTGTTGTCTTGATAACTTCTAGCAGATTAAAAACAGGAAAGCAGATTTTCAGTGCTGTGATCAGAATCTCTATTGTCAAACTGCAATGGACAATAAAAAGCCCAATAAATACGTCTTTATCATTACCAGTAACCACAAGTTTGGTCCAGAGCTGGCAGCACAGGGTCTCAAGACTTGTCTGCCTGCAAAAGTAGGAGCTGGATTTAGCCATGGCAGCAATTACTGGTGGCCGTGTGCCTGTCGCCTCCATGCATTGGCTTCACTCTGGGGGTGCCTGGGGCAGAAGGCTGGGTGAAGAGTAGCCACTGCAGGGTACATCTAGTCACTGGAGGACAACAAGCCTCTCTGGGGCAACTGCGCTGGTGAAAGTGTAGCACGCGGATAGCACTGGGAAACAGTGAGAAGGAGAGACACTGTGGCAAGGTAATACATAAAAATAGCACCTAGTTGACTTTGAAGCTGAGGAGGAAGGGATCCCACCTATAAACATTGTGTGTCTCATGGTGAAGAATTTGGAATGATGATTGCTCTCTGTGTCACCCATGGTCTCTCTCTTTGAGGAAGGTAGTCGCTATTAACATTAGTACCCACTGTGACATTGCAAGGATAAGTATAATACCCAAGAAAAAGAGTAGATATTTGGAAGTTTTCCTGTGTAACGGTTTTAGGGATATTAGTCTTAATGAGGCTTTGCTATATTAGTTTGGACTATACATCTTAGTAGTGCTGTTAACCAGCCTTGTGATAAATAACTGTTTTATATATTTTGATTACACTATCAAGATTTCAATTAGTTTATCAATGAATCCATGGCTTCATATGTATGGCATGTTCCCTTTTGACTGTAACAGGATTTTGAATATAATGAAAGTACTTCCAGCATTGTTACTGGCTGAGTGAATATCATGCTCGGGGAAAACAAGGTTGAACTTCATCAGATTTTGGTGAACTAACCAACAGAAGGAATTCAGGTAGGACATATTAGAAGTTTAAATGTTTGCCCTAGGATTCTCTCAGGAAGCTAGACTGAACTGTTGGAGTTGATCATTTCACTGAGGAGAATGAGAGGACTCAATAAATGGGCAGAATTAAATAAACAAGATGATCAAGATCAGCTGGCCTGAGAGTACTGTGGTGAAACTATCAGATATACAAGACCTTGCCTCATAGTCTTCTCTCCCTGGTCCTCAAAAATTATCATACCATTGTGGGTCAGCAAAATGAAGGAGCACCTAATAATGAGGTTTCCCTCAAGATAAGGCATACAAAATCACCATCTAAAGGCAACAATAGCAGTATTCATAATGACCCAGCTAGAAGACAAGACAACCATTTGCCAGCCTGAAATATTACCTCTGAGAAGGCGGCTGCCGCCTTAGTGTGAACCTTCAAGAAAGGTAGCTTGGTCTTGCCAAGTTTCCTAATGTTGCATATCAGTATCAGTGATCATGCAGCCTCATGGACGCAATATGGCTTACTCCACAACACTGACCTTGTATTGAGGTATAAAGATGTCTTCTTCTGCTGTCTTTAAATCAAGAAGAGTCAGTTTGAACACATAACTTGCACATCAACTCAAAACAGCAGAGGAACTGAAGAGAAAGGATCTGAAATCTTGCTTTACAACCAAAAACTTGGTTATTCAACATCACAGAAAGCTGGTGAAACAAATCAATAGAATTGGAAGGCTGGTAAAATAGAAATAGTTTATTCGGGAAGCATGAACAGGAAAAAAGGAAACCAATATTATACTGAGATCAAGAATGCTTTGAAGTCACCCTCTGAAGTTGAGAAAGAGGTGAGAGGCAAATTTGTTGCATTTCTCTGGGTGAAGATAAAAGGAGAAAGAACAAAAGAAATGTCCTTATCAAAAAGAAGCTGTAGATGAAATTTTTGATCAGGCAACAGCAGCAACCAAAGGATGACAGCAATGTGGGACTAAGTACCTAATTATTTATTGGACAACAGTATCTAGGGCACAGTCCTACAAAATGTATGGAGGGTGACTTTGGACAGGGGAAGTTAGAGAAGTTCAAATGTGCAGAGAATGATAAAATTCATCCTGGAGTACCTAGTAAGTCATTGAGACCATCTCACAATTATTCTTGAAGAAATGGTGAAGGTGTTATATTTCAGGAATTTTACCCTCCCAAAGGAAACTGTATCAATGGAAAAAACTGTAGATGATGAATTAAAGATTTATTGTTTCAATTTCCCTTCCTAAATCATTGAGTAATCAATTTATAAGCAACTGAATGACAACAGAAGTAAAGAACATATACTGTTCCTGATCATTGCAATTCCTTTTTGACAATACAACTGGCCTAAAAGATAAGGACGAAGCAATACTTGTGATATATTTTGACCTCAGTAAGCTTGCTGGCACTAGCACACATGACATTTGTAACATTAGGAAGATCAGGTTAGATACGATGGCCATAAGCCAAATTCCCAGCTCAGTAAAACTAAAATATTAATGGTCCTCTGATGAGATGAGAAGATATTTCAGATGCATGCCTTCAGAGGGATCTGGCTTGGGCCAAATTCTAATCAATATTTTCATTAATGGCTTAAAAGAACGAATCAAGAATATGTTTGTAGCATTTGCAGAAAACACCAGTCTAAGAGGAATCGCTAGTTCAAGGAACAAGATGAGAATTCAAAATGTGTCTTATATTCACAAGATTAAAATAAATAAAAAGCAACAAGTACTTTGCTGGAAAGGAGACATCAGACAATCCATCCGAGAGAGAACAGTCTTCTCTGCAGCAGGCAGTGAGCTCTGTGGGTTTCTGTGCTTGGGGACCACTGTGAATGCAAACAGCAAGAACAAGTCCCTGCCAATGAGGCAGATGACCCTGGCAACAACTCCAGTGCCAACCCCAACTGCAGTTACGGTGATTCCCTTAGAAAAAGCAAAGGCAGGAAATCTAAATGAAAATCTTTCCTTCTTCTTGATACTGAGCTATCAAAAGCTCACCCCTCCAGTACACGACACTATGAAGTTCATTGGCTCCTGCTATATCTTTCTAAATTGTGAAAGCTCACTCTCCTTTTCCAGGGCTGGCTCCAGCAAGAGCTCTGTCTTTAAATTCTATTAGAGCTCCTCTTCCTCTACAAAGGCAAGGTATATTTGCTTTTATTTTTTGAGACCTTGAGGAAGGCAGATTTCAAGGCAAAATGCTGTATGGCTGAGACAGTTTCATGCCAAAAAATAACCTTCCACTGTCACAATAGAGCCACATTTGGGCTCTGGCCTCTGAGTATCACTGTTGGATGGAAACCAGAAACACGTGCATACAAGTAGATACATTTCCAGCTTTCATACTTTTCCCTTAGAAAGGGACTGGTTCTGTTGTTTAACACCACCACACGGGGTCGCTTAGGGTTGAAAACTCAGTGCCTCTTATCTGGAAAGAAACAGTTCCAAGCTTTGCAAAATGACTTGAAGAGAACTCCAACCTTAAAAAAGAGACTAAGGTACAGAGCCAACACACTCACATGGCTATCCTTCACTTTTTTACTGGAGATAAAATAAACTTCCTCATTAACAAAGTGGTTAGGGGTCTAGCATTCAGCATCTACCAAACCCAGATTCCCATAATAGCAGGAAGAGTGAGCAGAAAGTATCATGCCTTTTGCAGACACAGTGTACATTTCTTTTTACGCCTGGCCTTCACAACTTTCATAACAGGATGGGTAATTAAAATGGCCACAGGGCAGTAACAGGCTGGAGAAAGGTCCGAGAATAGTGGAATTTTCTGGGTATGAGATCCTTCTCATCTTAACCACTGAAAAGTAAGATCCAAATTAGTGGTTAGCCATAAATATTGTAGTGATATCAATCATACGCATGCTCCTGTTCGATCTTAGTGTCTGCTCTGCACTGAAGAGAGAACACCGCAACATAGTAGTTAGTTGTCTGCGTCTTTCTGAAAAGACAATAAATGGGGCAAGTGAAATTTCTTACAACTGCAACAACTTTTACAGAGGAAAGGGTTTTTTTCTTGCAAGGATCTTGGCTACCAAAGAAAAAAGTCTATTTGGCTGAGGAATAGAGCTGTGTAACCACAGATTTGATTCAGTTCTTCACTCTGTTAATGATAACAGTTTCCAAAGGTTCTGTCCTTCATACCACAAAGTTGTCCACAATACTGATTTAGAGCCTCTAAATCCCAACTGCAATAGCTGCCCTCTGGACCAGTTAGGAGGAAGATCATCACTAGATCACCACTGGTTTTATTAATACCTATTAGCTAGTGTGTCCCACTGACTGCTATATCCTGATCTCTGCCTTGAGGTGCCAAAATTAAGTTTAGGGTAAGAACCTTAAATTATTTTCCCTGTGTCAGCCATTTCCTTTTTCTTTCTTTCCTCCTCATTTCATTTCATTGCAATTCTCACTGGATTATTAGAGATTTGTGAAGCTATTCCTGCTAATAAGAAACCTTATTTCTCCACAGAATTAAACTTGATACTCTACACCGTTGGAAATTGTTCATTACTCTTTCTGTCTGTGAAGACAGTTTTTCTGGAGGCTATTTCTTCTGCTAGGAAGTAGGAGAGTCACATGGTAGTATTCAATCCCTCTTACATTGTTTCCTTTATGAATAAGATCTCTGTCACAATTTATCCCACGTTCTACCTAAGGTGAAATAACTGACTTGGTACTAATCCAATTGGATGGAATCCAGACATGAATTATTTTAATTTTTTTTATTTTTCTAGTTTTATATTTCTGTTCTTAAGTCATTGTTTTTTCTGCGTAGGCTCAATCTTCAGTCTCATTGCAATAAATTTCTAACTTATTTTTTGTGTCTGATACTGAAAAAGCTTGTACCAAAACTGTACTTGTGTGAAGTGAGAAAGCAACATAGAGGATGTTTTTTTTCAGAACACAAATAAGATACTGAGTTTTTTCTCGTGCTGTTTGGACTGAGTGATTAGATTACAATTTATGTCCAAGAGCATATTCCATTAATTTCACAGATAAGGTCAATAGGGCAGAACACAGCCTGCTAAAGAGGATCAGTACATGTACCTGCCATGCAGGAAAGTTTTTAATTAAGGAGCACAAGCAAAATTCTTGAGATTTGCCTGAAATGCAGAAGAAGGAAGAAGAGGCTGTAAGAAAAGAATCTCATAAAACCCGACCATCTAAAGACCGATTAGCCTTCCGATGTAGGCAACAAGTGAGCAATAAGCTACAGCCTGTCGACTGCACAGATCTCCTGGATTTTTTTTATATAAACCTCTGCTTTGTCAAACAGTCTGTAGTCTACTCTTCCTTTGTCAGCAAAGAGTTTATGCCTGATTACAGGCATTAAATAGCAGGAATTACCTCCTGCTGCAAAGGAGCTGACTGTTCTGAAAACCTCAGTGGCTGTTTGGATCAATAGTTAGAGATCTCTGCACAAAAAGAAACTAGATCAGGGACTGTGTTAAAATATCTTATGCCCAAGTGGATCTTCCTTCATTGATCAAAGTGTATTCCACCAGAGCCAATATTATTGCAGGTGCCTTGCTGAGTGATATCTCCATTAACATCTTTCCCAAAGAATGCTCCTTAAAATAAAAAATGGAAAAAGAAAAAGCAAAAAAAAAAAAATCACCCACACTGTGAATCCATACATGGACAAGCATTCAAAGGAGAAAAGTAACTGGAAATTTTGAAGATATTTTATCCACAAACACATTAGTTATCCTTCTTCACATCTTCTAGACACTTGGGACTCTGCTGAGATGAAAATGGGGAATGTGCAGACTGAACCGCCTCATATATCCCAGTGATAGATTAACATGAGAAGAAAACATGGGGAAAAAATTGCACCTGGACTTCTAGAAAGTATTAACAGAATCATTGTTACAGTGTGGAGTAATTGGTTTGCTCTACTTGCCAATACTGAAACCTTGCCAAAATACTATGTCTGATAAGGTTGGTAAGAATGCAGAGACTGACAGCAGAGGCAATGAAGAAGCACCTAACAAGCAATGTAAGCTACCTGGTACATCAACCTGCAAGGACTGAGTCAAAAGATCAGGTTTTACTAGGTCCAGAAAAGAAGACACTAAAAGAGGACACAAGTTTCCCTAGAAAACAAGCTTACTAAAAATGATCAGTCAGTTGTTCTCTGTGTTTGTTGGTTGGTTGGTTTGTCTAGAGAGAGTACTGGTAAAGTATAATTATCATAGGTGATGAGTTATTAACGTAAGTTCTCTGCCTGCAAGGCTAACTATAAACAGGAAAAAAGTTTTCTTGGAGAGTTCATAAAGTTTTTTTCACTGCAGATTTTTGTAAAAAGGAGGTAGCCAAACAGCTTTCAGCATATGGGTTCAGGTATGTTTGTTTTCCTTCATATAGGACAGACTAAATAGACCTCCTGAGGCCCCTTTGAGGCAAGTGTGTTTAGAATTCTTTTAGATTTCTTCTTTCTTCTGGGCCTGTCTGAAAACCCTATGTTGTGCTACACTCCAGTAGTCATGAAATAACTTGTTTTAAAATTAATTCTTGGAAATCTTTAGTACTGCTGGAGCATTCAGATTGTAACATTGATAATCTAGACTTAGAGATGCTTTAAGATTGTTTACAAGGCCAAAAAATATCCTCAAATAAAGTAGTTCATAATAGTTTCTTGCAGTAATTCCCTGATTTTACTATCCGCACATCAACAATAGTATAGATTCTGTCTTTCTGCCTTTTAATATGAGGAAGCTAGATTCTTTTCATTTCCTTTTTTTTTAAGATTGCCTTTGTTCATTTTCAATAGACTCAGCATGTTATTTCCTCTGAATAGATAGATTTTTTTTTTTTCTACACAAGGTATCACACTACATCAGACATATATTTGAAACAAGTAACCTTTGAAGTTAATTTTTTTTTTCTGGTATATCTTTCTAATCTTTCTTTTTAAATGGAGAGTCAACAGCAAGGACAATAATTTCTATCCTTTGTTATTATTTGCGTGGTCTCCTAAAACACCTTATCTATCCAAACATTTAATTCTTTGGATTAAAATATTTATACAAGATCTGAACTGATGATAATTTCTAGCAGCCAGAAGCTATGTTTAAACCTCAAAAATGCTAAATAATTTTAACTACTGATACACAGATCATTCCTTGTCATTTTCTGGTGATTGTTTAGTTACATAGAACTAGTTAATTTGGATACGCTTTGGATACGACTGCCCTTTTTTGCTGGAATAAGCAGAGTGAGAGTCTGGAAAAGAAGGAAAGCTGAGCCGGACTTGGAAGATGTCATCAGTAAGTGTCTTGCAAGCCCTCCTGTCCTGGGCTACAGAGTTTACCTAACCACCTCACTTGCTTGCAAAATGAGAATAAGCTTCAGACTGAATAGAAACAGATCAGTGAAGTCAAGCGTGAATCACAGAAGATCTACACAAGGGGAGGGCTCTTCACAACAAACCCTGTATATTTATTCATCTTTTTAACAGGACTTCCTCTCAAAGTGCGCTTACCCAGACAGCAAAATCTTCTCCTGACCTCAATACTTACATGCATCTTCACATGCAGTCTTTCAGTCTTTTGTCTTCACAGAAGGGTATCCATGGGATAAAGCTAAAGAGAACAGTGATAATGATTTAGGATAATCATCCTTCCTGGAGGAAACAAGGGATAATAAAAAAATAAAGCACAATTGGTTGGATTCATTTTCAGCGTTTCTGAAAGCAATACTATTTTCTTTTAGTAGAGCATTTATTTTTCTCTTAAATGTATGTCTCTATTTTCCTCAGACAAACACTTCAGTTTTTGTGAGCTCAGTCTTACAACAGTTGTTATATAAAAACTCTCAGCACTGCACAAATCTCTTTGACCAAAGAAACTATTCTCGTCTGCCTTGCATTTAAAATAGGAACTTTGTTTTGTGCAATAAATACAGGCAAAAGAACTCAGATATGATTAGGGAAAAAATTAGACCATGCAAGATTTCTAAAATGGTATGGTCATGCTACCAAATCTGTAAATACTTACTGTTCTGCACATAGACAGTTTTTGTACACTTCTGCTGTTGCTGTTGAACTGCAAACTTTAAACTAGATTTGTGTTTCCCTAAAAGAAACTTCCTCTGGAGGAAGCTACTGACCTGGGCTGATGATTTGGATATTTCAGTCTTAATATTGATACTAGTAATGAAATCCTTTGCTGTTGATGAATTTTCTTTTTCTACACTGTTTCAACCTGCTTTTAAAAAATTAGTTATAAAGTTTGCCCTACTTAATGTATTGCATCATAAACTTCAACATGCATTAAATAGGATTTTTAAACTAGAATATGAAAAAACATTGTCATTGTGAAAGAAATAGCCATATTTTCATTTGCTAACAACACCTTTTCCTCATGACCTGTACGATATGCAGCATTTAGAAAACACAGTTGGGTTTGTTGGTTTTGGGTTACTATATAAAACTAACTTCAAGAGGCTGGAAACTATTTCAAAGGCCTTTACATCTCAGGGTATTGAGATAACACTCTGTTAGGGGATACGCTTCAAGATGCCATTATGATCAGGCAGAAAAAGGCAGTATCTCCAGAATTTCTGAAAATATATTTAGACTTAGGTGGAAGAAAAGAAATAACAGAAAGGCTTTCTCAACTTCCAACACTTTCTAGTGATCATTAAATAAACCTCTAATTGGTGACTTCTCTGGAATTTATTTACCTATTTTGCACAAAAAGATAATTGGAAACAAATAGTTATTTTCACTGTTCAGTCGTTCATTACTGACACCTCTGAAAGTTAACTTTGAATTATTAGCAGATAAAGACAGTGTTAAGCTTCAAATAACTTGATCATGGCATACACTGTTAAATATTCTTAAAGGAGTTTAATTTCTGTCCATAAAGCAATCAAACAGAAACTAGTTCACTCCTTTTTCCAACGGTGTAATAATGAGCAACTGTTATAAATGTAACAATATTTCCATGGATTGTGGCAACAGTTGCCACAGAGAAAAAACTTCATTGAAGTCTTTCTTCTTCTCAAAAAGAAGAGAAGTTAATATATTGTCCTACCAAGATGTTGTAGTTTAGCTTTAGGTAAATCTTCAATGATAATTTAATTTGTTATTGTATTAACAGTCCTTTGATTTATCTTGATTGCCTTGATCAAGTTTTGTTGCTTCTGCCACTCAGTTTTAGCTGGCACTCCTAGCAATAGAGGGGGAAAAAGACCCCAGAGTCGTTAGGAGCTCTTCTGCAGCTGGCTTCATGATACACTTTACTGGCATTCTGACAATTAACCACAAGCATTGTAAAAACCTCTTCTGGATAAATTACAGTCTCACTGTAGCAATTACCTCTAAAAATTCATAAAAGCATCTGAGTTCACCCTTACGGTATCTATTACTCTCTCTGCTCACTGTCACTTGTGTTTTGGGATAAGGCAGCCTAGACTTGATGCCCTGTAAAACCAATATTTACTCAAAGATGGAGTAAACCAATATTTACTCCACCCTGTAGGAAATGAACAATGTCTAAATAGCAAAGCATAGAATATATACAATGATATTTTTGGAGAACAGATCTATTCTGGAAATATATTTTCACTTCAGTGGTGACACAAGGCCTTTGTGCAGAGCTGTATAAAATAAGAGGTGTCTGGATATGTGTTCTGAGTTACAATGAGGTGTCTTATCTTCAGTGTGCCTATAGCCACTTCCAGATACTTAAGAAAATGAGTCTGTCTTTAATAATATACAGAGTGGCTAATTTTTTTTGTTCCTCTCAGTGAACTCTTGCGTTTATTAATTGTTAGGATTCAGTATATGTTAAATGCAAGGCAAGAAGAAGTCTTAACTTTTAGCCATCAATTCCTAAATGCTGAAGTCAGGCTGCAGTTAGAGGCCTAATCATAATAATTACGAAGCAGCATAGCTTTGAACTCCTGAAGATTTACTGTGACAGGGACAGTTTTATTCGTAATAAACTCCTACAAAAAGGAACGTAATGAAAATGAGAAGCAGTACTTGATAGTGTGAAGTGTTCTTTGCTCTTTTTAATATAACAACAGGGTTTTAAACCTTAACATTTTATATACACGCCTATGAAGACAATATTAGATTTTGTGGGTAGAGCTTACGATGAGTTTCAAATCGGAAAATCGTTCTGTTGGCCTAGAACAAAACTGAAGGCTTAACTCCATTCTGAGCATGCCCCTTAAAGATATGAAAATCACAGCTGCTGAAAATATTTGTATTGGAGTATAGCTTAGATACTAGCTCATGTTTTACATAATACGTGCAAGTTAGACTCTATTTTCAATTTCTGCCTCTCTGACTCATTTTCCTAGGAATGTATTTGATTTCATAGTAAAGAACAGTTTTCTCACTACTACAGATGCAGTACATCAAGATAATGACAGGTAAAAGCATAAGTCATCACATTCTCTCAGCACGTAATACATCCATCAGAATGTGATTTTTATCTGTACGGTTCTTCATTTCTTCTCCAAAAAGCACGGGACAGTCATAAACTCTACTTTCAGCAAGTGCTGGTGGAGAAGACAAAATGTGGGAAAAGCAAGTTTTACCATTAAATAGTCTTGTTGTTTTCTTTTTATATTTAAATAATCAAATCTGATTTAATCCTTTGATTTCTTTTTTCAAATTGCCTACAACTTAGCTGTAGGTACACTTAATTACATTTTGCTGATTTTCTGTCTGCTTTTATTTACTTATTGAGTTGATTACTTCCCCGTTTCTCATAAAATTTTCTTTTTCCTCCTTGCTTTATTTTCCACCACTCTATAGTATACATTTCATCTTTTCCTGTTACATTTTATTCGCCAGAAAATTTGAAAATATCAGGCTGCAGCTAAAAAGACTTGTATAAACAAGTGACCTAATGCTGTAGTTAAATGGAGCAACTTCAACTGACTTCATTTGGAGTGAAATCACTCATTCTAACACTGAAAATCCTCAGTGTCTAACTTATTTTTTTCTGCAGATGAGAGGATGTTCTTCTGTTTTCCCAGCTGCTGTAAATGCAATATTGCTTTCCAACAAATGTCATTTTTAGAAGAGTGTACATCTACATTTTGCCTGTATATATACATTAGGTTTTTATTGCCCCATACTAAAACTTCAGTATCCATAGATTTGGTATTAATCTCTGAATTTTTCTCTTTGAATTAATAGGTTATTACTCTAACTTCTGACTTCTTTAGCTGTCTGTGGTGAAAACAACAAAAAGCGTGCATTTGTTATGTTAATATATATGATAAGTATTTTATGATCAATTTTGATATTTGCTTACACCTTATTCACATATTTTCTTAGGATTCTACACATTTATGGGTGCCACAGCCCCTTGTGCTTCCATTTTTCATAAAGATACATTTCTTCATAAGATGAAGCAACCAAAAGGAAGAATGTCCTCTGATTTTTAGGTATTTGGATGCTTGAAGTCAACCTCTAGTTATAGCCCATGTGGAAAATGAGCTTCAGATCCACATCTGAGAAAAAAGGGATGAAAACATACTGTGATGGATTGACGCTGGCTGGATGCCAGGTTCTCACCAAAGCCGCTATATCACTCCCCTCCTCAGCTGGACAGGGAGAATAAAACGAAAGGCTTGTGGGTCAAGATAAGGACAGGGAGAGATCACTCAGCAGTTACTGTCACGGGCAAAACAGACTTGACTTGGGGAAATTAATTTAATTTATTACCAATCAAATCAGAGCAGGGTAATGAGAAAATAAAAACAAATCTTAAAACACCTTCCCCTCAGCCCTCCATTCTTCCTGGGCTCAACTTCACTCCCGATTTCTCTGCCTCCTCCCCCCAAGCAGAGCAGGGGGACGGGGAATGGGGGTTGTGGTCAGTTCATCACACCTTGTCTCTGCTGCTCCTTCCTCCTCAGGGGGAGGACTCCTCACATTCTTCCCCTGCTCCAGCGTGGGGTCCCTCCCATGTGAGGTAGTTCTCCACCAACTTCTCCAACGTGAGTCCTTCCCATGGGCTGCAGTTCTTCACAAACTCCTCCAGTATGGGTCCTTTCCACACGGTGCAGTCCTTCAGGGACAGACTGGTCCAGTGAGGGTCCTCCACGGGGTCACAAGTCCTGCCAGCAAACCTGCCCCAGCGTGGGCTCCTCTCCCCATGGGTACACAGGTCCTGCCACAAGCCTGTTCCAGCATGGGCTTCCCACGGGGTCACAGCCTCCTTTGGGCACATCCACCTGCTCTGGCGTGGGGTCCTCCATGAGCTGCAGGTGGATATCTGCCCCATTAACCTCCATGAGCCGCAGGGGACAGCCTGCTCACAACAGGCTGCAGGGGAATTTTTACTCTGCCACCTGGAGCACCTCTGGCCTCCTCACTGGCCTTGGTGTCTGCAGAGTTGTTTCTCTCCCATATTCTCACTCCTCTCTTTGTCTGCAGTTGCCTAGGTGGGTTTTTTTCCCCTTCTCAAATATGTTATCACAGAGGTGCTATAACCATGGCTGATGGGCTCAGCCTTGGTCAGCGGTGCATCCATCTTGGAGCCGGCTGGCATTGGCTTTATTGGACATGGGGGAAGCTTCTAGCAGCTTCTCACAGAATCCACCCCTGTAGCCCCCGCTCTACCAGAACCTTGCCATGCAAGCCCAATACACATACATGCTCTCAGATATGGAATACTTTTACAGTACGTGTATTTAATACATAAAAATGCACTCTAAAACCAGATGTTAGTTTTGACAGCGCCTGTTTCTTCTGCTAACAGTTACAATTCCCTACATAACAGAGCTCCAATGGCTGCTTAGCCTGTGTGGCCACTGGTTTGAGATTTACATAATTAAAACTGAAGGAACCAGATCAGATGAGGGAGTGTGAACTGTCTCCATTGCACTTCTGGCACATCCATTTCATAAGGCATCAGCCACAGGAAAGTTGCCACAGAGCAATGCTTTGCTATTGTAAAGGAGGATGTGATATGTTTGGAAAGAGAGATGAACTATCCTGACTGGCATTAGCATTGGTGTGTAACTCTGGTCTGTGCAAGCCTTTGAAAACAGGAAGCACTGAGAACTGGTAAGGCAAACTTTGCACTTACCTTTGCATGACTCAGTGGGTTATGCAGTTTGGGGGCAAATGTCTGTCCCAGGATACGCAAGATAAGTATATGGAAAAATCTAATTTTGGGGGCATTTGAAACCTGTTTTGTGGAGACAGGAAAGATATAAAGCAGTACAGAATAGTGGTACTTAGTCTTAAAAGCCTTAGACCCAAAAAGTTTGTGAGCCAGTGTACAAGCTGTATCTCCCTGTTATTGCAGCGCCTGGGATTTCCTGCACCCATTAAGTGTTTTGCAAAGCCAAATGAAGAGAATATCAAGTATGGAGTACAGTTTTCCTTCCTTTCCTGCTTGAATAACTGCGAATTCTACGTGACTGAGAGCTACCAAAGGTTCTTGATAGCTAACTGCCACAGCTAAGACACCTGTAAGAATATTGAAACAAAAATTATTTTTCAATTGTTCTGTCTGAAGATTTTTGTACGATGCAATCAAACCCTTCCAGGAATAAAGTGAGCAGCCTGCTAGGATTATTGCAGATGGAAACTTTTTGTTACTGCAGGAGTAGAGAGCTGATGAGTTAAATTGACAGAGAGTACCTCCAACCTCCTTCTCTGCAAGGTCCCAGCTATGCTCACACACCAAGGGAAGCAGGGCCAGGTCCTACAGGTGTTGACTGGTGAGGTCTTTTGTGGTCTTGTCGCATAGCCTCAGGCTTCTGAGCCAGTCATTCCTCCAGGTTGCGTTGCAGCACACCAGTGTGCAATGTGAGCAGTGGCAATGTGCCACAGCAGCAGCCAGTGTGCTCTGCCTGTCCTTTAGCATCCAAGCCTGGGTTGCCCATAGCCTGGCAGCCATGAGAAGCCCAGGAGATCCAAGCAAATGGATCTGTTGGGCAATAGGCCCAGCAGCCAGCCATAAGGCTAGTGCTCTATTATTTGGGCAGGGTCCAGGGTAGGGTAGCACAGAGAGATCTGTGTGCCTTCAATTTTAATTCAGAAAAATCACTGGCACAGGTGTACTTGTCAAAGCATTGTCCTTCACAGTGCCCCTTTAAAAAAAGATAGATTACCCTATCTATGAAACACTACATCATAATAAGAAACCCATAATTTAGTGACCAGGATGAGAAAGAGCATATTATTAACCATTTAAAAATACCAGGTGGGAAGTTTCAGTTTCTCATTCTTGTCTCAGAGTCTACCTAGAACTCTCTCACTCTTTTCGTCAAATACATATATTAAAATCTCTCCCTAAAATATCTGAGACTGAAAACATTTTACATAAAAAGAATTAACAGAGTTAGGTAGAATGATTTTCAAAGAATCACAGAGTCATAGAATGGTAGGGGTTGGAAGGGGACCTTCAGAGACCATCTAGTCCAACCGCCCCTGCCAAAGCACGTTCACCTAGAGCAGGCTGGTCAGGAACGCATCCAGGCGGGTTTTGAATGTCTACAGAGAAGGAGACTCCACCACCTCTCTGGGCAGCCTGTTCCAGTGCTCTGGCACCCTCAAAGTAAAAAAGTTTTTCCTCATGGTCAGATGAAATTTCCTGTGTTCCAGTTTGTGCCCAATACCCCTTGTCCTGTCGCTGGGCACCACTGAAAAGAGTCTGGCCCCATCCTCTTGACACCTGCCCTTTAGATATTGATAAGCACTGATGAGATCCCCTCTCAGTCTTCTCTTCTCCAGGCTGAACAGTCCCAGGTCTCTCAACCTTTCCCCATAAGAGAGGTGCTCCAGTCCCTTGACCATCTTTGTAGCCCTCCCCTGGACTCTCCAGTAGTTCCTTGTCTTTCTTGAACTGGGGAGCCCAGAACTGGACACATTTTAATAAATGATTTGTGTGAAAGCTGGGTGTCACGAAAGCTTCTGGGACTTTCAGTATTTATTCTACAAGAACAAAGGTTATTCTTCCTGAGATTTACCTGTGTGGTGGATTTGGCCCAGCTCAGGGCCACACATCCACCCAGCTGCTCATTCACACACAGTGTGACAGGGAGAGAAAATAGGAAGAACTGGAACAAGAAAGCTCATGGGTCAAGCTAAAGACTGGAAGATTGCTTACCAGTTACCAATGCAGGCAAAACAGACTCAACTCAGGGATAATTAATTTATCACTGAATAAAGTAAATATTTCATTACTAATTTGAGTAGTGGGAAACAAAAAACCAAACACTTAAACCTTTCTTTCCCCCTTTCCCAGGCTCGACTTCACCCCTTCACTCTTGATTCTTCTCCTCCCACCTTTGTTACCACCACAGTTTACCCTCAGACCCTTCAGCGAGAACATGGGCAAAGAAAAGTCAGCGACAGGGAGTTAGTGTCAACACATGGTGGTTTCTCTCCTTAAACTGCCCAGCTGTGGCAGTTTCCAAGTCTTTATGCGATGGTCTCTGTAAGTAAAAGTAAAATCTGTGTGACATCTGTCTGTGTGTATATACATATGCACTTACATATATTTTAAAGTTTTATTATTTTAAATTACTTTAAAAGAGAACTACTTGTTTTGTCTTCCAGAAGCTGAATGGATAAGGTCAATTTGGTTTGTTCCATACAAATATATGTTGCAGTATTGCGTAACTACTGTTCTCCAGGATCCCTAAAGGAAAACAACCACTGTGCTTAGTTCATAAAAATCAAGGTGTTTTTATGAAACACATTCATTTCCCATCAAGAGAGAAACTGGTCAAAATGTTTATTTCACAAGGCTATCCAAGTAAGAGACTTAAATAAAATGATCTGACCCTAATGTTGCCTATATACCCACCATATACGTCAGCTTCTTAATAAAGGATCTGCTATCCCTGTGAGAAAAGTTAGATGCAGTTAGCTTATCTTTCTTTCAGCTATCCTGTTTAAATTCTCTAATAACTAAACTCAACAATTAAATAAGACATGTATTTAATTGGCACAACAAAAAGCTTAGGATAAGCTGGCACAAACTCTGTGCTTATGCCAAAGCATAGGATACTCAGGGGTTATGTGCAAATCCTGTTCTGCATCCTGCCTACACATGAAATTCAAACTTCTCTTGGTCTGACTTTTCTAGCTAGAGAAGTGCTCTGTTTTTTAGTAGATGAAGAAATCATTGTTTTGGAACTGACACCTCCTTCACCTCAGAAATGCAAATGTTTTATAAGAGCTTCTAACTGTTCACAACAATCAACACGTCTTGTTGACTTCCTGGTAGATGATCATTGGTTGGAGGAATATTTTTAGTATTTCATATTTTTGTCATTTCTTCTTAGTATCTTTGCTGGTCAATGTTATTTCTCTTTTTAGCACTCTCTTTTCTGCTCCCTTTTTTATTTTCCTGCATCATGTGCTTTCTCTTCATGGCGTGGCATCCCGATACTGAGCACTGCATCACCCAAGGTCATCCCTTCTTTCTCAAACTGCACCACAAAAGATTGCTGCAGAAGGGTACATAGCCAGTGGTTTCATCAAGAAGTAGATCAGTTATGTATGGGGCCTACAATACTTATATTAATCACATGCAGAGCCTGAATGAGAAAAAAAAAAAACACAATGGAACACAAAGGAGCAAGATCAAGCCACTCAAATTTCAGCCTCTTATCTTCAGCACCACTCTACATAGTAACACTTCTCTTCCACACCTTTTACATGTCATCCCCCAAAATTTACAATTTTCTACTGAGTTTCCCTCAAAATTCTTCTTAGCCCTGTCCGTTACTTCTTGTGTCCTGTCCTATCTTATTTCCTCTTCTACTGAAATCTTTTCTTCTTGGTCCCAAATTCATATTCCTTTGAGTCAGGTAATTTCCTCACCACATCAGATACTAAAATAACCTTTGCTACCTACAATTGGCACGTACTGCCAAAAATGCGAAGCTTTAATTTTAGTGTATCTTATTTTGAAATGTTCTGCTAGTAGCAATGCTGTTTGGTGGATTGCAGAGACTGAGTTCTTTTTAAGGCTTTGTCTATAAAAGACTGTTTTAAACATCTTTTTAATTATAATAAAACCAGACAAGACAATAACTAATTCCCCTCTTCCACCCTACCCCTCACCCCACCCCCAGTGCAGCATAAGTTATTTTCTTCGTGAATCAAGCTTTGTGACTTTTTTCCCATTTTTTTTATTTAGTCATATAACCACATTCTGGAATGATTATTAGGGTCAGGACAGGGTGGGTTATTATGGTACTTTTTGAAAAAACTTTTGGATTTCTAAAATACAGGACTATTCTTTCCACAACATCCATATTTTTTTCCTCAAACCCCTACCACCATCAAATTTCTAATTTCATATGAATATTATAATTGGTTGCTAGACAACATGTAGGAATCATTTCTGAACGTATGTAGCTGGCTTTTTAGGAGACGCTTTAGGAGGCAAAAGATCACTAACACAGTCATTCAGTTAGAATGAGGAAAATAGTCATAGAATGATTTATGTCTGGTATTTTGTTAGAACATCGTCAGTTGATAGAGTTATATTCAGTTTGGACGTAGCCTAGGTGAACTGACTTGTAGGATCAGTTAGTATGACAAAAATTAACACAGTGTAACATATGTAATTAAAGATTTACTATAACAGGAGAAGAAATTTTTAGAAAGATATATACTATAAGTCCCTAGTGCCCACAGGGACTGCACACTTCAAATGTAATCATATTGAAAAATATTGAAAATTTAAAGAGTATCAAGAAAAAAAATAATATGATTACTGAAGAGTACTATAGAGTACCAATACTGCAAAGTATTGCTATTGTTATGATTAAAGAACTTTAAATTTAAGTAATGCAAGTAAGAAAAATTTTACATGCTCTGGGCAATTGGTTAGGGGAAAAAATGGGACTGCCCAGAGAAAACATTTCATTGAAGTTTGGATGAAAAAACTAGAATGTGGGCTGAGGATATATGAGAAGTTAATGCTCCATTATTCAACCAGCAGACAGACAGTATTGAGATCTGATTTGTCATGCCATCAAGCCTCAAAATTAAGGACAAGCATTGTTGGTACTATAACACAGTCTATAACATAGCAAAACCAATCACAACAGCGAAACATAGACGGTAACATGGCAATTCATGCTTACTGGATGGGGTCTCTTCTAAACTTCTGTTGCTTAGATTCTCCGTCTGCACAGTTGGGCCTGCTTGGCCACAGATACCTTACCTGGCTGCAGGATCTTTCTCATGGCAGAAGTATCTGCTTGCTTTTGTAATTAGTTAAAGTTCTAACTTTAAAGATGTGACCAAAGCACACAAATTCAAAGCCTGCCTGCCTGCCTTGTGAAAAAAGAACTTTCTGTCTCATTCCTTCAAACCAGGCTCCGCATTGAAACACAGTCTTTGGGGCACAGGTGCAGAGCAGAGATGCCCTGAGACTCTTAGCTGGGTATCCCCATGGAGCTTGTCAGCCAGAAAGGCTGATGACTGCATTTGCTGCCTCCATCAGAGGACAGAAAGGCCCAGAGCATTATGACACAATGTCATAGAAATATGAAGAAATAAGGTAGTAAGATTTCTGATTCTGAGCTGAAGTTATATTTTGCACTATCACTGGGGTCAGCCTTAGGCAAAGAAAAGGAGGAATTGCATGGTTTATTTTTCTCTTGCAGTATGCTGTAATCATCTTAACAAGTGTGACATCAGATTGGTATTTGCACTCTTCCTTTGTGAGAATAGTCATAAATTCAATTAATGATCAGCAAGCCCTCACCAAGAAAAGCAGTGTTCACTCAGGACAGCAGCATTGCAGTGAAAATGAAAATGAAAAGGAGATGTAAGTGCCTGTCTTGCTTAGGAGTGGTCTATTCATATCCCAAAGGGAATATAAATCTAAATGTCTTCCCTGTGACTGTTCACTAAACTCCTGCCCAGTTTTTGGCCTAACACATAGCTCACGCTAAGGCCTGATGTATGCTGGGAGCAGTATCATTAGGTCAATGCAAGAGCAACAGATAAGCAGGACAGGATGGACAGGGAAGGATAAAGGTCATTATGCAGCTGTTATCACCTGCAGCTTGCTGTCTCCAGCAGCCATGCTCTCTTACGTCCTTGCATGTTAATTGCCCAAAGTTTCTGCAGTATCCACTAATTTATGGAAATGGTATAGATCAAACTTCCAAGCTGGGAGGTATAAACACATCAGCTTACCCAAAAAGATTTTGAAGCGGATCCAACGGCAACTGGACTGCTGAAGGTTTTGTGCTTCCCCGTGTGATACAGGGGACACCCGCGCTGTGGGGGAGAACGAAGAATGAGCACTTCCACCCTTTGCAAGGTAACCATTTTGCTCATTGGCACATGAGTTAAAAGTTAAAGAAATGGTGGGTCATGAATTGCTGGTCATGAATGAGTGAATTCACATTAGAGTAGCCTGTCCAAAGAAGATTGAGCCCATGTGCTGTGGTTTAACACCAGCTGGCAAATACGCACCACGCAGCCACTTGCTCACTCACCCCCAGCAGGCTGGGGGGAAGAATTAGAAGGGTAAAAGTGAGAAAACTCATAAATTGAGATAAAGACAGTTTAATAGGTAAAGCAAAAGCTGCATGTGCAAACAAAGCAAAACAAGGAATTCATTCACTGCTTCCCATTGGCAGGCAGGTGTTCAGCCATCTCCAGGAAAGCGGGGCTCCATCACGTTACTTGGGAAGACAAATGCCATCATTCTGAACATCCACCCCTTCCTCCTTCTTCCCCCAGATTTATATGCTGAGCATGACGTCATATGGTATGGAAAATCCCATTGGTCAGCTGGGGCCAGCTGTCCCAGCTGTGTCCCCTTCCAAATTCTTGTGCACCCCCTGCCTCTTCGCTGGTGGGGTGGTGTGAGGAGCAGAAAAGGCCTTGACTCTGTGTAAGCACTGCTCAGCAGCAATGAAAACGTCTCTGCATTATTAACACTGTTTTCAGCACAAATCCAAAACATAGCCCCATACTAGCTACTATGAAGAAAATTAACTCTATGCCTGCCAAAACCAGCACACCTTGTTTGATGTGTTTGTTTGTTTTACTTCATAAAGTAAAGTTTAATTTGCAGAGTACGTTGTCCTGTAAATTCGAGAGATTTAAATGGACCATGACACTGCCCCTAGTGCTTGTTATATCTTCTACAGTCCCAGGCTAGTCATTTGTAAACAGTATCTATTTTTTCAGGACGGGACCGCCAATTTTGTAAATTTTAAGTTCTGTTTTCTTTTCTGCCTCTCTGACTAGGTTTAACTATTTCAAATATTCCCTCTGAAGAAGATAAGATTTGGACAGGGACACTTTAAATGACTTTTCGCTTGCATGATTTCACTGTAAGGATATGGTCTTAATGGCTCCTAATATTTTCCAGACTCTTGAGGAGCACCCTTTAGTTCACCAGCTTTCTTTTGAGCTTGCTGCTGACTGAATTCCTGGCTTCTTGTATATCATTTGTAGCACTAGCACAGTAGCCTTTTGCTATTCTATGATCCTATAGCATCTGTCACATTGAGTATCGATCACTCAAATCCAGGAATATTGAAAAACAAGAATTTATTAAGGTTTGCTATAAGCTGTACCAATTCAATTATTCTGCATTTAAATAATTCACAATTAAATAGAGCTTCTGTATTACAGCACACCATCCACCCCCTCTTACAAATTTTATTTTGCTAATTTTTGTTATTAACTTTCTGAATTCCTCAATTTATAAGTGAAATTACCCCTTGCAATGTAACAGAAAAAACACATTTCTTGTAACAGTCATTTCTGAAGTAGCAGTTGCTTTCTGTTCTGTGTATGGAGACTGGAGTTTTACTTAGGCAATGAATGCAAACCTCAGCTAGAAGTAGAAAATGTTGCTGTCAAATGCTTCTTCAATGTTATTTCAGTACTGTGATAATAAATTAAAATTGATAATAGCACATATTGCATCCTACTGAGGATACCTAAGAGATCTAAAAATGACTATGAATTCAGCTGCAAGAATCCTGTAAGGTATTACACACTTTAACAGAAGACAAATCCACCATGTGATACAGCAAATTGGAATCAGATCCAAATAGAATGATTATTTTATGGCTGAGGAATATGTTTTCTTTCACTGTATAAAGTAGAAACAATAGCTAATTTTCACTTGATTGCTCTTTTATAATTTAAGGTAAGTTTTAAAACTGGGTTTTGCTCTTGTGCCACTGCTGTGAATGATGTTATCACAAATAGGATCACATACTTATTCAGACCTTGAAAGGTGATCAGACTATTAATTTCTTCTATCAAACCATAGAACTGTATGAGTCCATCTCCATTTAACTAGGTAATATTCATTGTTTTTCAGACCATTACGTATAAAGGAATAATGGAAAGTTTTTTCAGATAGTGAGGTAGCAAAACCTTGTCAAGCCCCCAGACTTTACTGCATTGTTTTACAGAAACATAATGTGCTGTGGAAGTTGAAGGAGATATGCTAGAAAGGTGTGCTTCTCAGGCAATCTGTTTACTTCAGTATAGGAAATACTGGATGCGATTTAATTTTGGAGATTATCCTTATTGAGAGATGGACATAAATATGTATTTTTTTAATTATGTTTAATGTTATTTTGTTTTATTTTGTGGGTTTCTTTTTATCTAGGTTAAGGAGCAAAATGCCACAACCTATTGAAGCTTTGACTAGGCCATGCGAGATTTGAAAATCAGCAATAGTAGCTGGTATGGTAATGACTTTTCCTTTTGAGTTTATCACCAAAAAAAATGCCTACTTCTTATCTTTAAGCAAAATTTTGTTATCATTTTAGAGCATCTGAAATTTGGCTTCAAGACTACCTTTTAGCAGTCTGTTTCTGTCCAGTGATTACTCTCAAACATGGAGTGCATATGTTATAACTTTCTTTAAAAATGAGGTAGAAGCTCCGGCCTTCTTTATCAAAGATTTCTTTTTCTCATTCAAGGCAAAAGAACACAAAGAATATCTACTTTACCTGAGGAAGATAAGCAGTTGATAGAAGTTTCTGACTGTACTGTAACTATGCAAAATGTGGTAAACATGGTGAGTCATTTCTTCCAGAACGGAGAGCTACAACTGCTAAGCAAATACCCATGAAAGATTTAAGTCTCAGTAGACCCTACAGAAAATATCACATAGAAGATTTTTTTTATACTTTTTAATGAGAAGGAAAAGTTTGTCCTGTATTTACAAAACTCAAAACAGATCAAAAGAATGAATCACTTGTTCAGCTCTGTTGTCCTAAGAAGTGAATCTTTTTTAATATATATTCACTTTTTTCAGTGAAAGTCAGGAAGTTTAAACACCACCTTGTCATCATTGCCAGTTAGAAAGACATAGAGCACATTCCTGTTGCAGATGGGTTTCAGAAAAATTTAGGTGCCAAATGCTAAAAAGGCTCTTCTAAGCGTGAGGAAACTAAGTCTTGCAAGAGTCCTACAACTTGATAACAATTCAAGGATCACCATAAGAGCTGAGAGCAAGGTTCAGTTTGTTAACAGAACAGCTGAGGATAGCATGTTTTTCTATGGCTGCTGTAGAATGGCATATTTCCTTGCTTTCCTTAGCAGAAGAAATTTCAGGAATTTAATGAAAGCAAATACATAAAAATAAAAAGCAGAGGGAAACACACGAAATAAAAATGTTAACCCCAAAACCTTGATTTCAGCCATGCTATAACCCAGTTTCTTATCAGGAAAAAACAGTTTCTTATCAGGAAAAGGATTATGTTATCTTTTCTGTAGGTGGTGTTATCACCTACACTTAGCATCCTCAGATATCAAACATTTATAGAGCTCTAGCTGAAAAAAGACTAGCAGATACCCTTGTGAATGCATTTTTCTTAGTTGGGCAATTAATGACATGCTGTCCAATTATTTTTTTTAAATAATGTGATGGGAGTGATCTCATGTACTATTTTTGGTTTTCCCTTTACACCCAGAATCTCAAAGGACAGTCCCCACAGCTAGTCTTACTAAGCCTGCAGTGATTTCTTAGCTATTCGCAGATATGGGTTCTAGGCCAGACAGCGTGAGCTGGTTACATCCATGCTGCTTGTAAGGTTCAAGTTTTGAGTTCAGACCAGTCCTCAACCTCTGCAAATTTTTCCTGGATCGGCAACTGACATTTCTCAAGCTGGTGAAAAACCCAAGAAGAAAGCACTGATAGAATTTATCTGAAATAAATTCAAGCTCAGCCCTAAGGCCACATAATGCCATACTGAACTAATTAAAGTATTAAGTAACAGACTGGAAAGAGTCCATTGAAGTATCACTGAAACGGCTAGCATCAGATACACATAAAGACACTGAGGGAATTTGGTTTATTTAACATGGATGAGAGAAGACTTGGAGGTACCTAACTGCAGCCATGGTATTAAGGAGGGGTTATGCAAAAGCGGGACACAAAATAATCTCAGACCTGCACAATGAAAGGATGAGAGGCAATGTTCATAGGCTGCAACAAAGAAAACCCAGTTGGACACAAGGAAAAATTTCTTAACAAACGAACATAGTGGTCAAGCACTGGAATAGGTGGGCCAGAGACTGCAAAATCTTCATCCTTAGATATTTTCAAAACTAGATTGAACAAGGTCCTGAGCAAACTAATCTAACTTAGAAGCTAGTCCTGCATTGCAAACTTGAGTGATCCCTTCCAAATTGATTTTTTTCTATGATTTCTATGAAGTTGCCCTGAAAAACGATGTGGCCAATTCTGGACTCACCAGTACAAGAGAGGTAAGGAGCTATTGGATAGAGAAAAGTGAAGGTCCACAAAGATGATGAGGGGACTGGAGCATGTCTCTTATAAGGAAAGGCTGTGAGAGCTGGGACTGTTCAGCCCGGGAAAGAGAATGCTCAGGAGGGATCTCATCAATGCATATAAATACCTGAAGCAAATAAGCAAATTAGAGGTAACCAAGCACTTTTCAGTGGTGCCTACTGACAGGATGAGAGGCAATGGGCACAAACTGAAATACAGGAGGTTGCCTCTGAACATCAGGAAACACTTTTTCACTATGAGGGTGACCAAGCACTAGCACAGGTTGCCCAGAGAGGTTGTGGCATCTCCATCCTTGGAGATATTCAAAATCTGCTTGGACATGGTCCTGGGCAACCAGCTCTAGGTGGCCCTGCTTGAGCAAGGGGGTTGGACCAGGTGACCTCCTGAGGTCCCTTCCAACCTCAGTCATTCCATGATACTGCAATATATGCCATGTTAAATAATTGTCCTGATACTGTGTTAACAATACAGATTAATCCTGTGAGTTTCTCTCTTTTTTCATGGTTACAGCTATAAGCGAACAGAATTTCAACAGTATCCAATATTCAGTAGCAGTTTTTGTCCAATTTATAAAATATGAAAGTTTTATTACATAGTTATTGTTAATTACTTGAAAATCAAATGTGTAAACTTCTGCAGAAACAGGGGTATTGAGTATTCATGAGTTTCATAGGCTTTAATAGAATTACTTTTTTAAAGCCACATTCATTTTAGTCACAGTAAAGCATTATTCAAGATAATTGTGGAAATGTCTTGCTAGGTCCCTGGAAGTATTATATAATCATACTTTAAAAATAAATTGAAAAGCCCCTCCTTCCCTCTCTCCACCACAGCAACCTTTTCTCCTGTACCCACTGAAAACCCAAGAAAAAAAAATAATAAATCTGAGCTTCAAACTGAGATTCAAATTAAATGCACTTGGCAATCAAAATTTATTCCCAGTTTGAACTTTAATACACGGAGTTCTTTCAAGATTAGGTAATAATTTAAAGAAATAAAACCCAATGATATCTGCTGGTGCCTGTGTCAGTATCAGCAATGCAATTAAATAATTGAACTGTTCTACCTTATGCTGGAAGCAATGTTTTCCCTGGAGTAATTAATGTTCAAATAGAAGCAAAAACAAATGCAAACCAAGCAACTGTATGTGACATGATTAAGATAGTCTTAGGTTTTATTTTTCTAATAGTGTTAGCTATATAAAGCAAAAGCTCAAGAGAACATCTACGTCTGCTAGTTAACAAGACTCTCAACTACAGTAGCTGTCTAGCATCTTTGCTGCGTGAAGAATGCTAAACTTTTCAGAAGTTCTCTCTTTGTTTGCTGGCCATTTTTTTTCCTTCTTTTAATAGTTCTGGATGAGATAAACCAGAAAAATAAATAGAGCTCTTTTGAGGAATCCATAGGTAATTCACCAAGGTACACAAGCTAACAAATGAATTTAACAAACAGGTTGGCTGATAAGGATTCTTTTATTATTTTTTTTTAATCTGATTAGAATTTTTTTTTATAGGCTTAGTTTAGAATCATGTTCATTTATGTGCCCCTTAATTATTTCCCTTAATTGTTTCTTGGAAGCATTTTTACTACAAATGAAATTTAAGGATAAAGTACTCTCACACATATCACATTTATTACTGTAGTGACATACCACAGCCCAGGTCAATGTACAGATTTCTGTTTTGTCCACATTATTGCCAGCAGCAGTAGAAACAGGGATGAACCTGTTTGGGGTTTTTTTTGTGACAAATAGACCAGTTTCTTTTTTTTTTTTTTTTTTAAGAAATAGCAGGAGCTAGACAATAGCAGTCCAACAGGGCGGGGGTAGGTGCATCAATAACATCACTAGCTGAGAACATTAGCATGGATGTCCTGGTTTGGGGTGGAGCAGAGCCAGCTTCCTGCTCAGTGGGGGAGGCTCTTGCTTATACTTGCTGCTGTAGCAACCAGAGTCAGCTGACTCGGGTGTTTATCTNTTTTTTTTTTTTTAAGAAATAGCAGGAGCTAGACAATAGCAGTCCAACAGGGCGGGGGTAGGTGCATCAATAACATCACTAGCTGAGAACATTAGCATGGATGTCCTGGTTTGGGGTGGAGCAGAGCCAGCTTCCTGCTCAGTGGGGGAGGCTCTTGCTTATACTTGCTGCTGTAGCAACCAGAGTCAGCTGACTCGGGTGTTTATCTCATGGAGGGGTCCCACCTGTGGGGAGGAGGGGACANGAACCAAAGGCTTCAGGTTGGCTGTTTTCCAATGGCTTGGCTTGTTCAATGGCTCAGCTTGTTCAATGGCCCAGCTTGTTCAATGGCCCTCTTTCCTTGATGACTGACATCTGAGGAGGACCCAGTCAGTGGGTTCCGAGTGTGTTCCTGAATCCAGTTCCCATTCGTTGCTGAGTCTAGTCTGGAATTTTCCTAGTGCTTGCTGGTGATGTCTCCCTGGGAGCTTGATACGGTTTTGTATATATTTGTATCTATTTCATTATTTCCTTTTTTATTTTATTGTTAATATTTTATTGAAGTAGTTTAGCTTTTTCTAAACTCATAAATCTCTTTACCTCTCTTCTTCCTTGGAGTGAGAGGTGGAGGAGAGCATCTGTTGTCTTGTCATTGGCCAACCTGGCCCAAACCATGACAACGGAATAAGACTATCCTTATTGACACCACAAAAGAACTTAGGTATCCAAAGCTGTTAATATGTAAGTCCAAAATTAAGATTTTTTTTTTTCCAGCCCCTGTTGAATTGTTGCAGATCATGGGAACAGAAAGTCCTTCCTGGATGTATACCTGTATTGTGTGGGGGTCTATCCTGACAACAAGTTCTTTTCTCTGGCTTTCTAAACTGGGGTGCATCTAGATCTTGTAGAAACCTAATTCTAGTCACCCATCTATATTTATAACACTAATCTCCAGGGCCAGGACAGAAATGAAAGAATGGCATGAAATAACTTTTACCATTTAATTCCTGGCACATTCCTTGGCACAATTTTGGCCTGTGCCAGGTAGTATTGTTCACACCAATGCACAGTTCAAGGGATGATAAGGACCCAGAACACTGCCCAGTTGGCGTTTTGCATATAGCTTTCCAGAGAGTGCAGCGTTTTGGACCTGCCTCTTGCCTCCAAAGCCATAGAACTGACCCTGGCCTGCTTTGAGCCCTTTGCATTAGTTCTAAACCTTAAAGTCTGTAGCTCTCTGTGTTTCCTCCACTCATGAATTCCCTACCTAAATTCTTCATGCTGGATATACCTAGAGTTGCCTACCTATTGATGGAAGTGAGTGGCAAGGTTTCGGTTGTGTTATTCCCATGTTGTCTGAGGCATAAGACCCAACTCATCAGGATATTCCTCCAGTTTCAGAGCAAGAAGCCTCAGTGTAATCATGGTTTCCACAGTTTTGACACCCAATACTGGAGTTTTAGCCCTGATTCAAACCAAGAGTTGGTCCTTAAAATGTTTCAGATTGGAAAAGTAAAAGCTAAGGTTTCAGGTCTCGAAAATTTGAACTGCTTTCTACTGTCATCATAGGAACGGAAAGGGCCTTCTCTGGATATATTAAAAGGAGACAATCAGGATGTGACTCAACTACATTTCTATTTGCAATAACAAAAACTTATGCTTAGAGGATCAGGCTTGTTCATGTGTGCTGCCAGCTCAGCAGCAAGAATGGAATCAAATTAAGTCTTTCCACTCATTTGGTTTTTGTTGTTTAACACTTGCCAATTCCAAACCACAATTCCTTGGGTAGTGCCAGGACTTCTTAACTTCCAAGACAGAAAGAGACTGGTACACGATGTCCAGCATAGCTGTGGGTGTGAGAGTGATCATTCTTGTTTATCTATATTTCCATTTTTTAGGAAACTGTTTGCCTTCCTGAGAAAATGAGGCGAATTTAGTGTTCTGCTCTATAGTTACATCTATTTCTCTTTTATTCATTTGTGGCTGGGGCATTAAAGCACTGAATGGATTCTTTGTTTTGTTTTTGTATGAGAATATAAATACACACTACAAGTTTCTCTCCTGGATTCATAGTTCAATGAAACGTTGAAGTGGTATATTTTTTGTAACATTCAATTTTGTAAGCTAAGCAGTAGTGTAAAGTGGTCTGAAGGTCTGCTTGATTTGAAAGATAATTGCAAATACTCCTGAGACTTTAAAGAATTGTGATTTATTACGGGGCAGGTTATATTTGAATTTATTAATAATATTCTGAAGCAATGCAAATTCTTGTCTGTGACAGAAGCGTTCATAAAGATAGTGTTAATGTTTTGTGACACGATGAAATGACACCTTTCACTTCAGTGTATGTAAATTGCTATAAATATAGTGTGACACCTTTGCTTTGCTGTCAAAGGTTTTCCATCTGTAAGCATGTCCAGTTCTCCCCTGCTGTTCAGTAAGACAAGCAGAATATTTTGGTTTCTGAGAAAAGCAATAAGGAACTATCATCCCAGTTTGCTGTTTTAAACACCTTTATTTTGCTCCGCTGACACTAGTACATATGGCAAACCCAACAATCAAGGTGGAGAATACAAAATGCAAATGTATTTACAGAGTGTATCCAGAGTCGTCAACATAAAAGCGGTAAGACTGTTCTAAAAGTGAGCAGGGTGGAAACTAATTTAGGAATGGGTTGAGATTAATGAGATATGAAATGACTAAGCAGATAAAGGGCCTAACTGGGCTGAAAATGGCTCGGGGAATGTAGGCTCCATATGGTTCCCAGTGTACTTTTCCTTTCTTCATACCAGTATTCACAAAGAGGTTGTTAAAAAGAGTGCAGGAGAAACTGAATGGCTCAGGAACAGCATGGCTTCATTCCAAATTTCAGGGAAGAATTCAGTGCTCTCCAGGTGGATAGATCTCACCCTCCGTTCCTCCAACATGTTTCTGATCAAGCATCCCAGGAAAGTACAACACTATCTGCAAGTGAATCTTTTGTTCCAAGGTCTGATTTTTGCCTGTACAGAGATCTTAAGCAGTTTATTCATTTTGGGGAAGCAAATGTCTGTCACTCTAATAAGGATATACATTTAATTGAAGGAAGCGTGTTTCAAATGATTGGTACAAAAGATGGAAATCCCTTCACACACAGCAGCGGTTGGTATTAAGACATAACCTTTGTTTACTTTTATCTTTAACCTCTCTCCCCTTTAAATTGTGCAGTAGTTTGAACCCAAGTGAAGGCCAGGAAGTGGTGCTACACCACAATGAGAGCATGTCAGACTCCCTGACACAGTGTTGTATGGGCTGGGGGCTTCCCAGACAGGGTCATGGTGAGGACCCATCCTACCTCCCCAGTCAAGGAGCAGGGCAGGCTGGGGCAGACACCATGGCTACCTCCCAGCCTCATGCATCGGGCACCTGAAGAGCATGTGAGAAGTTAGATGAGGGTAGAAACGCTCTCCGCAAGGAGATGAGTGGGAAGGGGGCAGCCCTCAGCTGCCCTGTCTCTGAGCTGACCCTGAGCTCCAGCAGCCAAACCCAGAGGAGGCAAGATGAGACCAGGGCCCTGACGACGTTGTGGAAAAGGCACCACAAGCTGGGTCCAGGTCCTCACTATATCAAAATAATGTCAGCAGATTCCTGTTACTGCTGATGGTGCTGACACTCTCCTTAAGAAAAAGAGAGGAATTCCGATCTCCTTTCTATTTCTAGCAAATGAATTATTTTCTACTTATTTTTCACCCATTTTAATTTCAAAATCTTTTTTTGCAAGTGTATATTTAACGACTTCTCTTTGTTTGCTACTGTTTACAGTGAACTTTTCAACTTGTGTCTGTAAATTGTATAGGCTAATGAATGTCTGTCATTTCCTTGGAATGTTTTCAAATATTATTCTCTGTAACCCTTAATGCTGGTCTTAGTTCTGCTGCACTAGTATTTGCCAGACTGAAAATAAAATATTTAGTATGCTTGATATAATATTTTTACAACTTCTAGAATCTTTAAATCCTGATTTTGTATAAAATAATAATATTGACAGGTGGGAGGTGGAGAAAGAAAGCTACATTTCCAATTGTGTTGTAAAAATCCTTTTTATCTCTCAGAGGTATTATTTCCCCCAAAGGACTGGGGGGGTTTTATTTATTATCTTTTTTCCTAGCAAAGTGCATATCTGTCCCCTGTCAAAGCAGATACAAAATCATTAGAATATGAGGAATTAGGCTCTCCTGCTTCACCATTAATATTACAGGCTGAACTGAAACAATTATAACAATTATGAAGTTCAGTAACAAGGACAGGGATGTAAAGCCTTAAAATAAACTATGAGTTTTGATTATAGTAACATCTATTTCATTATAAAATTGAGCTGGGACAATGACTGTGGCTTTGGTTGCTCTGGGGGACAGAAGTTGTTTCTTCTTTAGGTTGGGATGCTTTTGGCGCAAACCATGCAGTATTATAAATAGGATACTTAACTGGCTTCAAATTAATTTAGGTTTTCAGCATTCAATTAGGGTTTCATTTGTAAATGTAATGGCACCCAAAAGATCTGGGAAACTGTTACTACAAAATTTCAGACACAATGATAAATATGCCATATTTGTTCAGGCCAGAACTGGGCTTACAGGCTTTTCTAGTTGGAAATGTGTTAACCACAGCTATAGAAAAAAGAGATGGGAGAATGGTGCTATAGGAAATACAGTACTTTTTTTATTTAGTCTGGAGCTATAATTATACCATAATACAAATATTGTCCCTTATGTACCGCAAAGATGTTAAAGTAGTCATCATTGCATGATAGTCTGTATTATGTAAGTAATTAACTATTGAGAAGTTTATATGTATTTGTACACGATACTTCCATTTCTATACTCTTTTAAATTTTCTTTGGTTTTGTTGGGAAATTGGTCTATAAAATTATTTTCTGTTTTATGTAAAAAGAAAAAAAGTGTTCTTTTCTTTGAACCCATTAGTCTGCTTTTGGCCTGAAATGCCTTCCTTGTGGCCAATACAGACTTTTTTACTGAAATTCCAGGGTAGCTTTTAAACCTAGTTCTTTGCTTCTATTTTAGCTGCTGCTTCTATCATTCAAAAACATCTAAATGGATTCAATCTTATGCTTGTAGCTCTAGGATTTTATTTCCTATTTACTTTTTTTGGACATGGTTTTCCCAGCCCCTTTGCAGAGAAGCTGGCTTATTGCTAAAGCTTCACTCCAGCCCTACTTATAGATTGCAAAGAGATAGACTTACGTACAAAGAAAACCCCCACCACAAGTGTCTTTGAAGGTGGCTTAGCAAGAAGAGGAAGAGAAGGTGTGAGAGAGGATATAAATGTGTAAATGTCTAGCTGTATAATTAAGAAGTCATATAGGAGATTAGAAACTGATTAGGAAAGGCAAGGTAGAATACAGAGCAGTACAGTTTGGGTAAAACATATTGTCTAGCTATTCCTGTCCTTATTTGTATTCACCATACGAAGACCCAGAGTAAATGCTATCTCCCTGATGAGCTGTTAACACTAGCCAGTATTAAAAATAAATAGATAATAGCTTCCGTCTAACACTGGGAGAGAATAAAGTTTCAGTATGCAATAGTATGTATGTGTATGTATGAGTGTGTATATATATTCATTTAGATGCGTGTGTAAGTATATATATTGATAAAGTACAATATAATCTAACCTATTAGTATAGTATATATGTGCTAGTATGTATATATATACATACATACATGCAAAACCCTATACTAATATAAATATATATGTACTTGTAACATGTGTTTGCACATATGTGAAGAAATACACACATTTTTGACTTTGAAAGTATAGCTAGCAACAGAATTATTTTGAATTACAAGGTATCAGAATGGCTGAGGATGGCAACATCACCTGTCTGAAACTCTGTTCTGATTGAAACTTTGTGCTTGATCTGCCTCTGGTACACCAGCAGCTTGTTGCTGAACCAGAAGTGACTAAATCTAAGTGCAGATGGGGAGGGAGAAGGGAGCAACCTTCAACTGTTCCTTTTCCCCAAGTGCCAGACAGTCTTTGCAGTATCAGTTCAGAGATCCCCATTTGCTTTAACTGATTTCTCAGTCTGAAAATTGAGGTTCCTACTGCTCATTATTAGGAATTTAAGAATTATGGAGATACCCAGGAGACTTCATAGCCTAAGCTACCTGTTAGTTAAAGCAGGAGTGAAATAATTCTTTTGTATGCTTAATGTTCAAGACTGGTATGTAGAATTACTCATCTTTCTGTAGCCAGCTGAAGTTTCTAGAACAGTTTTTAGTCAAATGATTACTGTCAAACATTTAAAAACTAATTTGTCTTGAATATGCAATGGACTTCAGATTGGGGAGGTTCTTCAAGTTTCAAGTGAAGGAACTCTACAAGCTTCCCTGTCATACCTCCTACATATGAATTCACGTATAAGCACAAATATAGACATTTCTGAATTGAAAATTTCCCCTCCCCCAAAAAAATTATAAAACAGGAGTTAAACCTTTCTTGCAGTCTCTCATTTCTATAGGGAAGTCCTTAACCAATTAAGCTTTTTTCTCCAGCTAGCTACTACCCTGCCTCCTGAGCTCCTCTCATTGCTTCTCACAGAGACTCAGAAATCAGGCATGCAAGCAAGAAAACCCTGTGGAGGGATATGTAGGGATCTGTGTAGGGCAGGCTACAGGAGTATGTGGCCTTGCAAGAAGTAGTAGTGGGATTTCACCCCGCTCCCTGCATTCAGGCAGTGGTATCACAGGAAGATGGTTATAAAAAGTGAAAGTGAGACTTGGATGTGGGAGGACAGGGTATTGGCTGAATTTTGAGGAGCATAAGGGATGAATGAAACTCTTAAAATGTTTAAAAATGCTATGCACTTGTAGAGAAAAAAGGTAATGGACAACCCTTCTTGGGAGAAGGTGTTTAGCAACCACGTTCATTGTATTGGCTGGAGGGAGGATTTCACAGAAACGTTGAAATATTAAATGCTCCCCACTCCCTGCATGTCAAGTTCAAAGACTTAAACACAATCTTAACTTCAAAAATGCTTACAAAATAACAAACGGGTCTTTGCCACTTAATACGTATTTTAAAAAACAGTTTTTTCAAATAAACTTGTTTCATTCAGCTGTGCAGGTCTGCTAGTGCATATTGGGGGATTGTATAAGTGCATAGGCAATATTATACAAGTGTGTGGACCCGAAGAACCTATGAAAGTAATTTGGATAACACATTTGAGGCTAACAGAGACATGAACAGAGACTGCCTTCCCTGTTTCTCAGCTACTCTGTAACTTACAGCAGAAGTAAGACACTCTTGCTTTAGAGTTTATAAATGAAGTCAGCTTTAACTGTCTGTTAAACCAGAATTGCTGGCACAAAAGCTGTTAAATTTTTGAGGAATAACACTCTGGAGAGCCATTAAAAAGAATCCTGGAATGTCATAGAATAATCAAACATCACCATGGAGCATGCTGCAGTTGCTGTTTTTCAGAAGAAAATGCTTTCAACTGAATTTCCAGCACTACTTCCTGACACATACTGTATGCTCTCTTGGGTCTCTGGTTCAAACCATTTTCTCTGGTACAGTTCAGGTTGGGAGGGCTTGAAGCTGATGTGATTATAGGGATGTGGTTAAGTCAATTGAAGCATATGAAAGTTTACAGAATTTCCATCTTGTTTAAATAAAGCTTAATTTCATGAAAGAAGCAGATGATCAGGATTTACAGGCAAAGTTGGGAAGGCAGAGAAGGAAGAGGAATAAGACTGGATATAGATTTAATTGTAACTGTCAAGCTTTGAAGACCTCACAAGTCATCTACTTGTTCTGTACTTCAAGTGCAAAGAAAGGATTTACAAATCGACTCATTTTAATTTAGGATTTATTGGGATGATTTGTAAATTAATCATAGGAATTACATATAGAAGGTAGGATTTGTAAGCCTAGGGGAGGATTATAAAGTATGATGTAGGATTAGTAAACCTATTGTATGTATATAAATATATTTCCAGACTTCTAAAGCTATTACATATGTAAGATAAATCATATGTTTAAATTAATGATGTCTAAATCAAAACTGAGTAAAATAACTTTCTTTTTTTTAACCTAGTGTCAACATAAGACAAGTTGGTAAAAGGTCTAAAAACGGAACATTAATGGATAGAATTTGTAGAATGAAGTCCATACGGAGTACATTTTACCAGTGTAAACATATAGGAGGATGAGGAAGAAGAGGTAATACTGAAATAGAGACTTCCCAGAACTGGTTTCAACTTTTAGAAAACTATCCAACTGGAACAAACCAGCAGTCTAAAACAATGTGTTCAGTGGTCACATACACGATGCTTAGCGGACGTAGGGAGAGGGTAACTGAATAAAGCTAGGGAAGCATGCATACATTATCTTGACTAAGCCGATTAGAATAGACAATTCTGGTGACAGTACAGTGATTAGAAATAACAGAGAATTTACACTACTGGCCTGTTAACAAATTTGCCGCCCACAGTAACTTTGGGATCTCTCCTCTTTTTTCCCATCTCCTTAAATCCTAGAGCGAGGGAAGACTGGCTTGGTAAGCAACTGGCACTGAGTCATTTAAGCCTAAAGAACTGATTTCATCTTCCAGATGGGTAAAATAACCTGCAATGATAGCATGAACAATTTAAGATTTTTAGTTGCACAGCTTTCTAGAACAAAAACCTTACATAAAGACAAAAATGAGAGCCTTGTAGTAACCTGCAATCATTCAGTAGAAGGTACCACAAAGTAGCAGTTACACTCAGGCTTAAAATGCAAAAGAAAAACAACTGGCAGCGTTATCAGAACAATCTGAGCAATTTGACTCGCACCATGAAAGTGTTTGAAATCTTCCTTGGCTGGCACTCAGATCGCATTTGCCAACTTGCAGCAAGTTGCTCATATTTGCTCTGTGTTTGTAAACACCCTACAGACTTTATTTTTATTGCATTACAAAACCTATTTTTATTCTGTTTCTAAATAAGCACAATATATGAGGGGAAGGGAAGTCAAAGCAAAATGGGAAAGAGGTGTTCATTATGTAGAAAACTTAATGGTAGAAAACTCATAATTCTCTGCAATTAAATGAAAGGGAATGTCGATTTAGGCTCCTACATGCAAACAAGTTTCACCAAAGTTTTAGCACTAGACAAATTAGTCAGGTGTTCAGCTTCATCCATATTTCATTGACAATTCCACAAAAACATCTCAGGAAGAAGTGAAAGTTTCCTTTTTTTTAATTATGACTTTTGCACCAGTTCTATTTTTTCTTAATTACAGTGCAGTTGTCTGCCTGACTAAACACACTGTGATGTAAAGGATCACTGCGCCAGGTCGCTCTAAGTCTTGTGACTAAAGCAGGATAGGTTTTTAATGTTCTTTATTTCTTGCTAAAGCTTACCTATTAAAGTACTATCTTTGGCTCAGGAAGTCCCTGACTCACACATTCAGTCTTCAGCAATCTCTGCTCCGAGGGGAAGTTGTACTATGTGCTTATCTTGGGTTTAGGTTTTTTCCCTTGTCATCTGTTTTTGATGACTGATGCAGACAGACTATTTGGCTAGACAGATGCTGGGTCTGACCTGGGGTAGCTACTCTTATCTATTTTTTTAAGATTCTCACTGTTGGCTGCTTGTTTGCATTAGCCCTGACCAGTGCTTTTCACCACTGTGGCCCAATGTGAATAATTACATGAAAAATGAATGGCTAGCCAGACTGACAGATTTACCTCTATGTACCTCTATCTGTTGACTCTCTTAGCCTTTGAGGCTGAGACGTCGTGGGATGAATTCAGCTCCCTGTCTGCATCAAGGGAATGTCTTAGTAAATTCCAGTAATGGACTCAATCACTTATTCTGCAAATGCAGTCGATGGTCACAGAGTAAATGGTGGAAAAGCTTCTCCTTTAAATTACTGTCAAGGTTTAAGATTCAAAGAAAGGTAGGACTTGATTTTAAGGTTCCAGAATGAGCTTGCAGTGGAGAAGTTAAGGAAAAGTGTTGTTCCATGCTGAAAAAGAAGTTCTGACTCCAAATAATTGGAACTGAAGACTTAGGATGACGATTTTGTAGTTGAATGTTATATTTATTCCTTCTCTAAAATGCAAAGGCAGGAGAAAAATACAAGCAAAGTGAAAACAATGAAACAACAAAAATTGCTTGAAACTGAAAGCCAAATGAGGACAGCATTTAAGCATAAGCAAGGATGAAAGGTTAGAATTGTGATACCTGACAGATATTTATCTTCCCTCATTTTCCCACAGAGCTCTTTCTGCAGTGGAGTCGTATTTAAGAAGTAGCATGTTATCACCTCCCAGTCATCTGGAACGTTAAACCCTGCTTTATGTTGCCATTTTGCAAGAAACCAGCCTGTGGCTTAAATATTTTCCTGTAGCTCTAAGCACCTTAAATTATTGCCATCACATGCATATATTGCAACTGCAACGTACAGGAAGACCATCAGTTAACAATTCACATCTGGTACTAACCATACTGCCTATTTCACCTATGCTGTCCCATTCTCTTCTTCTTGTGGTTTTGTTATATGCCGCTCCCTCCCCTATAAAACACAACTGAAGATGATTTCTTGCTTGTATATGCTTTTCATAAGACTGTAGAATTGTAGAATCATACAATTATTTAGGTTGGAAGGGATCCCCAGAGGGCAGTCTCATCCAACTCACTGCTCAAAGCAAGTCTCATTAGACTGTGTTGCTCGGGGACACGTCCAGTCAAGTCTTTAACAATTCCAAGGACAGTTTCTGCAATCTCCCTGGACAACCTGTTCCTTCATTCTACTCCACCTTGTGGAAAACAAAAAAAATAATCCTTGATTTCCATCAGGTCATTTCTCCAACCTGCCCACGGCTCTTTGTCCTCCAACGTATTGACCGCTCCGTACAGTTGGTTGTCACCCACAAATTTGCTGAGAGTGCACTCTGTCTCATCATTCAGGTTTTAACAGAGACATTAAACAGTGTTGGTCCCAGTACTGATACCTGATGATGCCACTAGTTACTGGCCATCAGCTGGACTTCAGCAATGATAAAAACTCTTTGAAACTGGCAGTCCAGCCAATTTTCCACCAACTTCACCAGCCAGCCCATATCTCACCAATGTGGTGATAAGGACACCAAAGGAGGGAGACCATGTGAAAGGCTTTGCTAAATAAAGTCAAAGTATACAACATCCACTACCATCCTTTTGTCAGCCACACTAGGCATCTCATCATAAAAAGCCATGAGGTTGTTCAAGCGTGATTTGCCTTTTGTAAATCTGTGCTTGCTGCTGCTAGTCACCCTCTTGACCTTCATGTATTGGAAGTGGCTTCTAAGAGGACTTGTTCCATAATCTTCCCAGGGACTGATACGAAGCTGATCAGCCTGCTAACTGGATCCTCCTTCTTGCCTATCTTGAAGATGGGTGTGTCACTTGCCTTTTTACAGTCATTAAGAACTTCTCACAGCTGTCGTGACCACGAAAAGATGATAGAGAGCACCCTTGCAATGCCATCAGCCAGCTCTTTCAGCACTGTGGGACACATCCCATCTTGTCCCAAGGACTTATGCATTTCTACCTGGCTTAAGTGATCCCGGACTCCTCCTCTACTGTGGGTCCTGCTTCACTCCTATAGACTCTGCTAGTGCGCTCAGGGACCTGGGATGCCTGAGTAAATATGGTAAATATTTCGCTGGTAAATATTACCAGTGAAGCTGAGGCAAAGAAGGCATTTTCCATACCCCTTGTCTCTAAGTTCCTTGCCCCACTGAACAATGTACCCACTTCTTCTTAGTCTTCCTTTAAACTACCAATGTACTTACAAAATCCTTTCATGCTGTCCTTCACCTCCCCCACTGTTTTCAACTCCAGATGACCTTTGGATTTCTTAGCTGCATTCCTACACATGCAGGCATTACCTTTTTATTCATTTTAAGCAAACTGTCCCTGCTTCCTCTGTGTATTTCCTTTTTGTGTCTGAGGTCAGTCAGATGCTTCCTGTTCATCCATGCTGACCTTCTGCTCTGCTTGCCCAACTTCCTGTACACATGAATAGACCACTCTTGCACTCTAAGGAGGCTGTCCTCGAATTGTCCTCTAAAGCCTCCTCTGAGGAGGCTGTCCCAGCCTTCCTGGGCCTTTGATATACAGGTGAATTTCCCAGGGGATCTTGCCAAGCAAGTCCATAAGGAGATGAACATCAGCTTTTCTCAAGTCCAAGGCTGTAATTCAGCTTTTTGTGTTGCTTACTTCTCTCAGGATCTTGAACTTCAAATCTCACAGTGATTGCAGCCAAGGCTGTCCTCAACCTTAACATCTTCAGCCAATTAATCCTCATTTAGGAGTAATTGGTCCAACAAAGCATTTGTCTTGGTTCACTGATCACCTACAACAAGAAATTGTCTTCTGTACGTTCCAGATCACTCTTCAAACAGGGTCCTATCATCACAAGAAGCCAAAGCCCTATCTGCAACACAAGCCATCCAACGAGGTCTTGATTTGAGGGATGACCCCACTCCTGCTCAAGCCTTTCCTCCTCACTGGCAGGACTGAGAAGACACCACCACGCTCCCCTTCACCACCCCTTCACCTCACCTCTAGGGTTCTGTAATCACTCTTGGTATGTTCCACATTACCAGGCTGCCCTTGCAACATCATTGTGGCACACAAGGAAGAGCAGCAAGAGGAAAGAATTCAAAGGCTGGGCATCCCAAATCTTGTCTCCAGCAAGCAACAAACGTCCTGAGCTATCAGATCAGGTTCACATCAGATAGGTCCTTCCATCCCCCACAACGACGAGTCTCCTATAACTGTCATTCACCTTTTCCTCTTCATACGGACGCTAGGCTGGCTCAGCTGGCTCTGATGCATCTGTTGTTGTCTGAGGTACTGTCCTCACCAGTACCTGTTCTGAAGTTGCAGATTTGCAGATGAAGCAGGGACCAGAAATAATAAGCTTCCAGCTTTCTCCATCTTGACAGTCTGCTTCCGCTGCTTGTTTGACTATGGCCTCTGGCTGTCCCTCCGTAAATGCTTTGTGTGGCTCACACTCTCATTTCTGCCAATTTTGTATGGAGACACTGTCAATCTCTTCTTCATCTTCACTGATGACACACAGCCTCCTCACCTCTTCCTCCAGCTCCTTCACCAGGTGACTCAGTGCCTGAATCAAACCACATTTCCAACATGAGAGGTCTCCAGCAATAGACATTCGCCACAGCCCTTCACCTAGACGGTGGTATCCCTCCCATGGAGCTCTGTTGGGAAAGAGGCCTCCAAAGCATCAATGGCATTTGTACCAGAGAGCGTACCCACGGCATCTTGAAACCACCGTTGCAGAGTTTTCAAGCAGCCTCACACAGTCTTGAGTAGATTTTCTGTGTCCTTCTGCACCCCTGCTGTTCAATAAGAACTGCATACCTCTGGTGTGCTCAAAAAGCTGGAACAGTAGCAATTGTTTCCTCCTCTCTGTCGCCCTGTATTCTGGTTTGCCCTTGCATATTGGATATAGAGGTAGTATCTGGAACTGGCAGCAAAGAGGAAACATGGTATGCCAAGAGTGTGGGTTAGAAGAGAATTTCAACATAGGACATGAAAACAAAAATGGGTGATAAGTGAAGTAATAGTTCATTAACACTTCTCAGTCATTCCAGCTAAGATCTTTAACCTTGTACTTAAAAAAAAATATACCATATACTGCACTAAGTGCTACAGCTAATTTCACTATTTTAGCAGTTTTTTGTTTTTACGTGAGTAGATGTCTTTGAAATTCTTTACGAACCTTATTAGAACTGACCAATTTAAAAAGTCATGTCATTGTTATGCTCAACTTTTCATCTGTCTGCATAGCACTGGAAAACAGGCTAAGGAAACCACGATTCCAGGCCTTAATTACTCACAAATGTATTTGTATTGATTTATTGAACACATTGTTCGTGAGCTCTCATTGCAAGGATTACACTGTTTGTGATCTTTTTACCTTTTTCCTGACACTTGCAAATCAAACATCTATTTGAAAGTCAAGAAAGCATGTTTACATTACTGTTGCAATCTGACAAAGCACACCTGTTATCCTCTCAATGGATAAATTAGACTACTGATAGACCTTGGAAATAAGTCATGAAAGGGAAATGACAGTTATTTGAAGTAACGTGGTACATGAAATGTAGAAATGAAAACCTAAAAGTAAACAGCATGAAATACAGTGTATGAACATGTGTCAAACTTATGCAGCTTTGTGTTTGGATTAGTTTTTCTATTTTTTAAGTAGGCACTTCAAAGATAGTGGAAAGCTTTTTGTGTGTGCGTCTTGATTTTTACTTCCTGACAATGACAGTTCTTTCATCTGAACTATGGGGAGAAGCAGTCCTGTAGAGCACTAGTAGTTAGATCATGAACAATAACAAAAGAAGTGAAGCTAAGGACGCAGAGGAAAGAGCAAATGACCGAGGGAGAGCACAATCATACTTATCTCTTCTTAACAGATGCTTGTCAATCCCTTTCTTAAAAATTCCCAATGACAGTCTTCCACACCTTTCTCAGACAATTTACCGATGTCTAAGTGCACTTAGATTTAGAGCTTTTTATATGTCTAATATAAACCCTATTTCCTCCTGCAATTAAAGGTCCATACTATTTTCTAAATTTTCTTTACAGTGAAACTTAGGGACAGGTTATTTCCTTCCTCTGTGTGACCACAAATACCATTCAAAAACTGGAAAAGAAAATGGAAAGGAGTTCACGAAAATCAGAATTTCAGTGGTAGGTCCCTTTGTTACCTTTCAAACTGTAACTTGAACTTTATTCCATGGTACTTTTTTACTCAAGTCATTGTCCTGGTTTGAGGTAAAACAGAACGAATTTTCTGTTTTGTAATTTTACTTTTTAGCTGGGCCTCTTCTAACTGACTAAAGTCTGAAATTAACAGCATATTGTTCAGCAACTGTTCACTCTCAGGATGATGAGACCTGGTTATACCAAGGAATGGTATGCAGAGAGGTTCTTGTTTATACTTATTTCTATAACAACCAAGGTTGGCTAACTTTGCTATTTGCCCCATTGGAGGATTGGAAGCAGAAAAGC
>VYZM01003139.1:155539-176258 GCA_013398915.1 Dromas ardeola | reverse complement strand
TCTCCTTATCTCTTCCTCTCCTCTCTTTGGAGAGAGGGTTGGGGGGGGGCCATCTGTCATTCTGATTGGCCAATCCAGCCAAAACCACGACAGTCATTTTTGAAAATTCTCAGCTGGGAAACCATTTCTTGGTATGTTAATTTACTTTTAGTAAAAGTATCTCTAAATATAGGCTAGTGGATATTATTCATGAATTTGTTCTCACTGTTCTTACTGACTCTACCGGGTCTGGCTAGGATGGAGTTAATTTTATTCATAGCAGCTTGAATGGTGCTGTGTTTTAGATTTGTGACTAAAACAGCGTTGATAACACAGCAGTGTTTTGGCTATTGCTGAGCAGTGCTTGCACAGCATCGATGCTTTCTCTTTTTCCCACTCTGTCCCCCTAGCGAGTGGGCTGGAGGTGCGCAAAAAATTGTGAGGGTACACATCTGGGACAGCTGACCCAAACTTACCAAAGTTATAGTCCGTACCACGTGATAACATGCTCAGAAATAATAGCTGGGGGGAAAGAAGGAGGAGCAGGGGCTTTGGAGTTATGGCATTTGTCTTCCCAAGTAACCATTACATGTGATGGAGCCCTGCTTTCCTGGAGATGGCTGAACACCTGCTTGCCGACGGGAAGTAATGAATAAATTCCTTATTTTGCTTTGCTTGTGTGTGAGCTTTCCTTCAACTATTAAACTGTTTTTATCTTGATCCACAAGTTTTCTTACTTTTGCTGTTCCAATTCTTTTCCCCATCCTACTGAGCATGGAGTGAGCCAACAACTGAGTTGGTGCTCAGCTGCTGGCCAGGGTCAACCCACTACTCTGACAGTACATATCAGAAAATATATTGCCAATCACAAGAATTTCTGTCTAGCTTTTTAACCCACAGGAAACTTTAAGATCAGGGTCTTAGTACATTTTAATGGCATTTTATTATTTGCTTTTTCCATTATTCTTTTCCCCCCACATCAAGTGATATTACCGATCAATTTAGGAGTAGAAGAAGCTTCATCTGATATGCTAGGTGCCATCATAGTAGCTAGTGAAAGTAGGCAACCAACATGCACCTGAATAAACCCGTACAGTTACTAATAAATAAAGACATTCATCTGACATTCTAGTGACCCTTCCCCCAAAACAATCACCCCATTGGTTCCTCAGCATAGTCATTCTGGCAGAGCCTAGGAGTCCATCTCCTTGTTGGAGATAGGCTCTCCAAGGTTATTCACCAGGGCTCCCAGTGCCAAAACTTCACTGAGGATATACCTCTGCATTGCGAAGGAGGCATGTGGCCATATGGTGGGTAATCAGCATACGGCCCAGCATGTCACCTTCCCAGTTAAGTTTTCCATTTTCCTCATGTGCTTTCCTTTATGTTCATCTACACGGAGTATCAGCTAACATCCTATTGCCTCTCAATTTCCCTCCTGCCATTTTACAAGAAACGCTCACATTTCATGTCCTGAAAAACCTGGTATCATTAGCAGATTTTCTTACCTCACGCCTTTCTCTCTTCATGGGTATTTGGGATTATACTAACTAGCACAGTTCCCTGCAGTACTCAATTGCTGACTGCCCTCCATTCTGAGGGCTGAATATTTAATTTAATTTTCTGTGTTCTACCCTATAAATAATTGTTGGACATGCTGGTACTTTTTCTCCTACTCCTTTCACATATTTATTTTCTTTAAAAGTCTTTTATGAAGGATTTTGTCAATGCTTTTTTTCTGAAAATCCTTTGAATTAAGACTCAAGGACTATCTGGGTTGTAGGCACCTAATATGGAATGTCTTACAATTAGTAGTTACATTATGAAATGAGAAAGTAGACCAGGATTTAAGAGCAGCAACTAGTCGTTTAAAAATATTGATAATTAGGAACATATACTTGGCAGCCTCCTGCTGTACAAACTTGTCCCTCAAGTACTAAGTTTCACAGTTTTACTTAATATCTAAAACTACAGATTCATTACAGATATTAGTTTTATGGCATGTTGCAAACTTTCACACCTCCCCTCACTTCTCTACATTGTAAAGACTGTAAACTACTTGTCTCTCTCCTTCCCTTAGGAGACTGATACCTTATCGGCTCTCAGAAATGGATTATTTTGAGAAATTGAAGTGATCCCCCAAAAAAGCTTTTCCACTTCACAGGTACCAGCTACCTTATCTTTCAGAAATAGTCTAACTAACTGATACATATCAAATTAAATTCCAATCAGTTCTTCCAAATTTGCTTTTAGTTTTGTAGTTTGTTCCTTCTGTTCACTAACCTGAAGAAGGATTTTTTTGCCTGCAACCTTGTCTGATTCTCTCTAGCTATGGCAGTGGATGTAATAAAAGAAGTGTTACTGTTGCTTGTAAACTTTGCCTTGTCTGTATCCTTATATTGTCATTGCAGCAGCAATGCTGCCATTATAAAGAGGTTATCAGTTTAAATACGTTCAGCCAGAAGAAAACAGGGCCACTTTGTTTCTCTTTCTTTAACTCATAGATTACATACAGAATTATACAATACAAAATTTTCTTCTTACCTTCATAAATTGTGGTAAATTCTATGTAAAAAATTTCTCTTTCATTTCCTTTCTTTCTATACAGGTTTTTGGTCATGCAGTTAGGTTTATGCTGCTGTTTTGTATAATAAGCAATTCATGTGATAATAAATGTACAAGAAAAAATATGTATGGCTTGGTTTTTATGCACCTTCAGTAAAAAGCTTATTTTCTAATATACTTTAACAGTAAATATCAATATGGTACCATATTTTCTCTTTGATATGCCAGCAGAATAAAAATCTAATAAGATTTTAAAGTGGATAAAGACTGATTCTCTTTAAAAGCTTAAAATTCTCAATGAAACCAGAATGACATTTGGATAACCAAGAACTATAAGAATGACTGGAATTTAGTGTCGCCAAAGGCATATTCTATCGTATCTTAGTGTTTGGTGACAGTAATAACAGTGTTGCTGCTCTGATTTGCCTTGAGTTATGACCATGATTCACAATATTCTAAATGTTTACTTCATTATTAAAAAATGGCAAAGTAATAGAATTGGCTTTCTAGCCATACCTTACACTGTACTTCTCACATCTTCCACACGATTAAAAGTGAATGGAATTCTCTTTTATTCCTGTACACATCTGTAAGGTATGAGGTGGACTCTGAAATCAATATCATAAGTTCCTGTGGGATTTTAAAATTTATTTTACATTTATTTGGCTTTCACTTTTTTTTTTTCTAGTAAGATATTTTCTTTAGGAATGTCTCTTTGCTCTACACAAGTTACTAAACAGGACCTAGAACCTCATTTGTATTTTAAAACATTCTTAAAAGAGAGATAAATAATTTATTTTTTGACAGAAAAATGAGTTACATACAATTCAATACTTTATCTAGTTTCCCCTTAATGTGGTGTTCATCAGAAATCAGCAGGAGGAATCCATCTCTGGAAGCTGCAGTGAAAGTATTGAATCTAATTACTACATATAGCACACTGCATGTCAGCTTTGAGACAGCATACTCGGGTAACTCTTGGGGTAAAAGAAGCATAGCATAAAAAAAAGGAATAGCTCAAATCTGCAATGCTTAACTCTTGGTATATATGCAAGTGTTTTTTCTTAGGAAGAAGTGGGCGTGAATAGCATATGCTTTTGTACACACATTTGTGACGTTTTTAATTCTGGGACAAAGTGCAATATGGATCAGGCAGTGCTTTGTTTCCAGAATGTTGAAGACTCACAGCTGAAGCAGATTGTCAAACAGCTCAGCAACACTTTCAAACAATTAAATACAGTAACTTTTTCTAGTGCTCAGCACCCACTAAGACCGTCATGTCTGATTTTTCAAAATAACTTAGCACCTGATGTACTAGTCTATTCAGCAACCTGACCATTCATTTTGACGCGTAAATAAGACTTCAACCATTTGAAAAATCTGCGTCTTCATATACGCAAGTTCTTTCTCTTGGGGTTCAGAACTAAAGACAGGCCTGACTTCGAATTTTACTATACTCAAACAATCTAAGTTTTTTCAGAATCAAGGGAATTCAGCTCCAGCACTTGAGAGTTGGCATCAGATTTCCATTCCACTTGCAGAGACAGGACTAATCTTTTCCAGTTTCCCTGTCCTGTGAGCCATCAAGAGACACTAATTTTAGCTGACATTGGATTTCTATTCATTTCTGTCACTCTAGGAGAGAGTTAAGACATTAGTGACAGTGAAGGATTACTTGTCTGCGTAGCATGTTGTGTATTGCAGCATTCACTACATGCAAGAAACTTTGAGCAGTGACAATGATGGCTTGATATGTTCAAGACTTCAAAATTATTGATGTCACACACAGAATACCGGGTTTTAAGTGCGGCTTATCTTGTTACCCAATTTGTCACATCCTTGCACAGAATTAAGGACAGCATATTTGTCATATTACCTCATATCTCTATTGGTATTTTCAAAATGATTTCACAAACATAAAACCATCCAAGCAATGCTGATAATTTTTAAATGCCTATCTACCTTGCTAATGTCTGCACTAAATTCACAGCAACAGATTTTACATTTTGTCTTCCATACTTAAACACTGTACACACAACCATAAAATCATAACTATTCCCCCATTTAAAAACAGACTACAAAAGTATATGATCAGAAAGTCATAAATAGAATTTAATGTTTTCACTCTTCTTTATGGCTTGTATGTGTTTTCCTTATATTTCTACTTGTTTGAAGGTTTCTGTAGGGTGAGAAGCCTTGAAATATTAATATAGTTATAATTACAAACTTTTAATAATCTAACAGGATGTAAGATAAAAGCCACTTGAAGCTCTTTATAGCCTGAGGGACTGTGTTGATTCCTTTCTCTGCTCATTTCTTAGAGTATTAAAAATGCATTATTGGGAGTGCTCTGATAACTGCTTACATGTCTATTTATTCAACTCTACAATTGTTTATGTTAGAATTATGGATTTGGTTTTCTATTCAGACAGTTAGCTAGTTTGCTTGCTTGCTGAGTCTTGAAGCTATTTTAGTTCATATTATATTAGAGAACCACATACAAAAAAATTCCGTGTTCATGGCCTATCCAACAAAATAGAGAGGGTTCAGAGGCATCTATAGCTCCAGGGCCCAGTGAATTAGGGCTTGACTAGAAAAATAAAAGGAATAAAAATCGCCATATGTAAGAGAGAGGATTGGATGTGCTGTCTTCCACTAAGAGCAAGGAAACAGTATTCTTTTATAAATTGAAAATATGTTTATTTTATATGCTTTTTCAAAAACTCACATATTCCTAGATAACAGGATCTTCTCTAAGATAGAGAGGTCTGTTTTATGTTCTTTCTGTGGCCCGAATTATATTATCCTATGACAAAAAAGAAAGAAGAAAGTCAGACTAGAAATCCCTATGAAATTTACATTTTCCTGGTGACTATCCATTTTTCTACCAGCCATGAAAGACACGGAGGAGAGTGGCTCCAGAGCATGTAAATTTTGCAACACCCTAAGCACCACTGATGTGTCCTTATTGTTGTACAGTAGTACCTCAAAAAACGGGATGTATTTGCAGGGGCTGTTTCAGAATAGAACGGTTTTCTTCCCTTCTTTCTCTGCTTCTGCCCTTCTTCAAAAGGCTGAAAATTAATTTGCAGTGTATGCTTCTGTTGAAGCAATCACTGAAAGATAACTTTGGAAGGTTGCAACTATGCCGTGATAATCCTGGTATCATCAAAATGTTGCTTTTTGACTTTTATTCTTTTAATTACCATATTCTGGAACTGATATCCTTTAAAATGTTATTCACAGAGTAGAATGCATTTTATTTGTTTCCTGCAAATGTCTTATTAGCTATACCATTTTCCTTAATATTTATTTTCAGCTAGCTGATGAATAGAAATAAGTGCAAAGTAATAAAATTATCTTTATGTACAATTTTCATAGTTTGTTTTACATGGACAATTACTCTTCTGTTTTAATACAATCTGTATACAATGGATTGTTGTTAACTAAGTTGATTAACCCTTAATATTATAGTGAGAAAGGATGTGATTTTATTCATGTCTGTGTGGGGCTGATTGCAAACTCTTCTACGTTGTTTTAGAGAGATCTCATTCTAAGTTGAATTTGCCATTTGTTCAGTGTTAACTTGCATGTAGACTGTACACATGCTATCCTTTAGCTTTCTTCCATTTCAATTTCTACTTTCTTCCATTCATGCTTCCCAGGGATGAGGATGCATTTCTAGTTTTATTTCAGAGCTCATTACAGAGACATGTTGTTTTGATCACTTTGAAGTTCTTTAGAAGACCAGATACCTGCATCTGATTTATATATTTGTAAAAAAAGCAGGAGGAATTATGTCAAAAAAATTAATAATATATTGAAAATGTATCAGGTGCTATTTTTGATTAATTTCTATTATACCCATGCATCTTTAAACCAGTATAAATTACTTCTTTAAAATTTGATATACCTGTTGAATTCATTAATGTAGTAAGCTAAATGCTCATTCTTTAATGCTTCATGTGGTGTTACTTTGGACCAGGAGGGAATTGTTTCTACTTTAAGAACCCTTGTCAGAAGAAGAGACCGATTCCCATATATCACATGAAATTCCTATAAGCAAGCTAGGAAAACACATTTTAAAAAATCCTCTTATGAAGTACATGAACTACTAGTTACAAAATTTGCAAATTATATATATATAAATATATATATATTTATATANTATATAATATAAAACATTCATTGCCAATGGCTGGGCCATAAGTATACCTACAGGCTCCAAGTGGCCTCACCAGCCACATCTGGGGACTCCATCCAGGCACCTTCTCAGCCTGTGAGCTGCATATAATGTCTGATCCTCTGCCTTGGTTCCTGCCTCATCTCCAGAGTGTGAAGGCTGTGCTGTGCTACCTGCCTCATTGATGTTCTGGCTTGACTTTGGACTTGTCTTGTCACTACAGACACGTCTACTGGTTGCTGGACCGTGGCTGAAACCAGCTACTGTCACCAGACCTGCTCTGCTCACCATACTCAGTTATTGTCCACGAGGTATCTGCCTCTGCCTACCCTGCTGTCATCTTTGTCTTTCCTTGCACAGCAACCTCATGCTGGCCGCTCCCTGTTGGTCAATGCAGGGACCACCTCAAGTGGAGTCTGTCCTCAGTCCGTTTCCACTCACCGCAGCACTGAAAACATGTCAAAGCTAGATTTGGTAGAAGTTATGGATACTTGGGAGATCCACATTAGACAGAAGAATTAAATACAAAAAGAATAATTAGGTCAGGGTCCGATCTACTAGGTAGTGTCAAGAAAGGCAAGTGCATCACTGGATCTAACAAATGGTGCTCCTCCCCTTCCAAAGAAAAGAATTAGCAAACTTATAAACCTCAAAGGAAAAACAGGGAAAAGCTGAAGCCATTGCAGAGCATCAGCTTGAAGAGTGTTAGAATGCTTTCTGTGCCTTTTAATTAAGTCCTTTCTAATTAAAAATTAAAATTAATATAGCTTTATATACTGCTTAATAAAGTTAGTGTATTTTATGAAGGAAAATAACTTAGCTTTTTACCTTGCCAGACCTGGACAACCTATGACTCCTCTTCTGAGGTGAGCAGAAAGAGTTTATAAACATCTCTTAAAATAAATGCTTCTGTGCAGAACTTTTATTTTGAGCATACGTGTGAATAATGGCTTCTCTGCTTAGCCCTGGAGACAATTTCAAAGCGTAGACTACCAAGAAACCGAAAATGTCATTCAGTTGTTAGCCAGGATGTACCATGAAAGCATCACAGATCCTTTTCTGGCAACATACCATTTTCTGATCATTCTGCTAGGTACATCCAGAGTCAGGCACTTTAGAGTAGTGCATGGTGGGAGAACACAAGACCACAGACACAGCCAGAAACTGGAGAGGGTCCAGTCTGATATAAGAAAACAAAATTTCAAGGACTGGAATAGGTTGCCCAGAGAGGCTATGCAGCCTCCACTGTTGAATGCTTTCAAGACCCAACTGGAAAAGCCGTGAGTAGCCTGGTGTCATGCCACAGCTGACTCTGCCTTCAGCAGGGGTTTGGGCCAGAATCCTTCTGAGGTCCTTTCCAAAACAAGTTATCCTATGATCATGTGACCAGCAGCTTTTCATATCATTAGCTAGGTGGGTTTACGTCGTGTCTCTCTCAGGTCTGTTTTTTAATGTACTTGATAATATAAACAAGTATGGATTGCAGCCCGACATTTTTAATGAAGTTAAAATTTCCAGCTTTTTACAGATTGTGAGCAAAAATGCTAAACACATAGATACTATTTTGGACATAAACCAGACTCATTAAGTGAGACAGCACTCATCTTACTTTATATTCTAAATGACACCTTTCTTGTGGGCAATTTAGTGTCCGTTGATGCCTGAATTGTGTTGGTCTGCTTCTTTCCAGCTCTTAAGGTGTTGTATATCTGACTTGCAGTACACCTGTGAGAGAATTCCTTTTGTTAAAAAACATGAAGTCAAGATAGTCTTTTCTGTTTGGGCTCCCATTCATAACCATGTTTACTTTACTACCCTCTTATCCTTTCTTATTGCACACAGCTTCTAAAAAGCAACTTTCGATATCAAAAGAGAAAATTGACCATCTCTTTATATGCCTTCTTACTTCCCCAAAACTACTTTTGACCTGAATGGAATTTTTGTCAAAAAAAAAGATATATTGGAGATGTTTCAAATCTGAGCAGAGGGAGAAATCAGTTTGATGGGAGAGGGAAATAATTCACGTTTCTTTCTTTGCACTAAGAAAAACCTTGCTAATGTGATGCCATAGAGAATTATCAGAGTTGCTTTTTAAATAATACTTTAAAAATTAATTGATGCTTTATAGACCGTTATGACTCTGAGATTCCACAGTTGCAGAGCTAGGACTCAAGAATTGAGAGTGTATAGTAATGCGGACTACGTACAGTGATTGTAGTCAGTTCATTTCTTATTTTTTTCCGTGACAGTAGACGAAGGACAGTTCTGTGATGCCTTGCCTGGTCTGCTTCTCCAAAATGTTGGTGGTTTGAATGAAAAGGATTTAGAAAGAATACACAGCAGCATTTTCACATTCTTTCTATTTGTGGTGAAAGTTTGATCAAACCTGCCAAAAAAACCCCAAACTTGGCATGGAGATGTCTGGGTTGTTTATGTCCTAATCAAAACCATTCATAGTCGGCCAACTCCGTCACTGAAATGAAATGGTCTCGTGTGATCAGAGAGAACAGATATTTTAGGAAGGTGTAATTTTTCAGTTTTTCTTTTTACTGTGGTATCTTATGCTTACATTCTGTTATCAAACTATTAATTGCAAGTAAATGTAGGTAGCCAAAAAGCCTAAAAGGAAATAAGATTTCAAATATATCCCTGTTTTCTCTTCACATAATTCACACAGACTTAGTTGCATTTTCAGAAAAATACATATATTCATTGCCAGAATCTTTTTTGTTGAATCTTTTTAGTATTTTAGATTTTTTAGTAGAAGTTTGAGGGTTACAAAATGTTTTCTTTCCTTTCTTGTTTAAATCTTATTTCTTAAAAGAACTAGGTAATATATCTACATCTATAGCTATATATATTTCAACTATAACTACATAGTCCTTCCCTGCATATGGCTGTAGATTTTCCTAAAACATCAAAGATATAATGTTCTTGAAAAGAATGTCTCCAAAGGTGAAATACAGCCAAATAATTCTTTGGAATATAAATGTTTGTACTGCATGTAATAACCTGTGCTGGGAGTAGTAAGCTAAACCTTGATACAGATCCAATGTGCAGGAAAGCATCACTATCCAATATCTGACCCTTGTGAAGATGGGTCACTCCTTCCTACAACTGCAAGTTTGTACTACCAGTTTCCAGTATGACTATGTAGAAATAATCTCTTATCATGTGCTCTGGTGGCATTATTCTCGGTGCATCGTGCTCTAAGTGTGACTCTCTTATCTATAAGAAGCTTCGTCACAGACACAAGATAACTATTAGGATTCAGAGACCACAGACCCTTCTCAATATAATGTTTGGTGATTTTTACAGGCCTACATTATTACATATTTGGAAGAATGTGATTGACAAAATGAGCAGGTTTGGCACCAAGTTGTGTTGTGGGAGTGTTGATCTGCTTGAGGGTAGAAAGTGTCTACAGAGGGATCTGGACAGTCTCAATCGATGAGCCATATGAGGTTCAAGAAGACCAGGTGACAGGTCCTGCACTTGGGTCACAACAACCCCATGCAGCGCTACAGGCTTGGGGAAGAGTGGCTGGAAAGCTGCCCGGCAGAAAAGGACCTGGGAGTATTGGTTGATAGCCAGCTGAATATGAGCCGGCAGTGTGCCCAGGTGGCCAAGGCGGCCAACAGCATCCTGGCTTGTACTAAAAACAGTGGGGCCAGCAGGACAAGGGAAGTGATCGTCCCCCTGTACTCAGCACTGGTGAGGCCACACCTCAAATACTGTGTTCAGTTTTGGGCCCCTCACTACAAGAGAGTCATTGAGGTGCTGGAGCGAGTCCAGAGAAGGGCAACAAAGCTGATGAAGGGTCTAGAGAATGAGTCTTATGAGGAGCGGCTGAGGGAACTGGGCTTGTTCAGCCTGGAGAAAAGGAAGCTGAGGGGAGACCTTATCGCTCTCTACAGTTATCTGTGAGGAGGTTGTAGTGAGGTGGGGGTCGGTCTCTTCTCCCAAGTAACAGGCAATAGGATGAGAGGAAAGGGCCTCAAGTTATGCCAGGGTATGTTTAGATTGGATGTTAGGAAAAATTTCTTCACTGAAAGGGTTATCAAACATTGGAACAGGCTGCCCTGGGAAGTGGTGGAATCACCATCCCTGGAGGTACTTAAAAGATGTGTAGACGTGACACTTAGGGGCATGGTTTAGCGGTGGACTTGGCAGTGTTAGGTTTATGGTTGGACTCAATGATCTTAAAGATCCCTTCCAACCAAAACAATTCTATGATTCTGTGATGTGTCTCTAAGGCTATGTCAGATTTAATGAGCTTGACCTTCAGATTCATAACTAATATTTCTTTGGCTTATTCTTCAGATTTTTTCCTTACAAATTCAACCATTGTGACTGCATGGATTTGCAGATATTTCAACCCACCTGACCTTTTGTGTAGAGAGGAAATCTATACAGTGGAGTGCTCCTTATTTTGCTTCTTAAGGTATTTTGCAAAAGGCTTGTGATTGGAGACTTGGATATATTCTAGGAACTCACAGAAGCCAAGCATAGTTGATAGGTCTACATTTCAAATGAAAGTGATATCAACCGAATAATGCTATTTATTTTACAATATTTTACAATTTTTTCATATTTTCCACTACAGAATTTCAAAGATAAATAAAGTATTCATCTGTCATTCTTAAATGAGTTACTTAAAAACTTTAAAGTTCAATAACAAAAGAGGCGTTGGAAGTCTATTATGAAACAGCAAAAACCCTCAGCAAGAAACTCAGGAAACAACGCAAATTGGTCCCATGCCTAAGTGAATCTTTGCAAGATAAACATAAACAATGGTGAAAATAATTGCAGATTACTTATATGAGAAAACTGGGAGCTGAATATTTTTCACACAAAATATGTTTAATTGAAAACTCTTCAGAGTAATTAAAATGTATAATTAAAGTGAGATGTGGCAAGATAGTCTTTGAAATGCCCAGACAAGCATCTAGTTGAAGGAACATTAGGCAATACACAGCACAGAATACCATTATACATTAATCTAAGATGATCCTGTTCCTTATGGTTAACATTTATTATCCATATATTGCGAAAATATTAAGAAACTGCATTGCTTTTAAGTATTGAAAAGTTCCCGGTCCTAATGATCCACTTAGAGGAGTCATATTTCTCTTGTGATAAGAAATTATCTGATACGTACAAATATTTGGAAAGGTTTTTCATTATTTCAACAAACATTACCAAAACCAACAAGTTATATTAAATTAGTTTATACTATATTAATTTATTAATAATGAATTGATACTTTTTGCATTTAAATTATACAATCTACAGCAAAACAACTGCTTTATAAAACTGAACTGATATGTGCATGCAACAAAGTGAAAATTGAAATCATATGGAAAAATAACATATTTTTTAGAAAGCTATATCCCTTTCTCGTGCTCTTTTGTGATGTTACCATTTACTGTCCTCCACTACATGCCTGACATACTAGTACAAATCTAGCTGTTCTGTTAGCATAATTACAACATAATTATTACTTCCAATAAAAATTGTCTTTAAGAAGAGCTCAGAGAAATTTAGAAAAATTTAATCTCTATTATTTTGATAGTTTATCTGGTGTCCATATTGTATATGCACTTCAAAAGCACTGCAAATAATTGCTGAATTTCTTTTCAAAACACATATATATTGTCAAATAATGCTTACAATGTTTAAAATTTCCCTATAAAAATTAGGATCTCTAAAATAATGTTTGCCTTTATAAATATATCCTTACCAAGGACTAAGCAGTTTAATGCCTTACAACAGAACGATGAACATCATAATTTTAAAGAAAAAGTAAAATCTAAAAGAAACAGTAAAAAGATCATGTAGTAAATTTAAAAGAAAAGAAATTGTAAGTTAAAAATCCTCACACAATTTTACTTCTGCACTTAAGGGTTCATACTATAATTTTCCACAGTATTATTATACCTTTGTGTAGTCACCTACATGGATACAAAATTGATGGAAAAGCTCATCATTCTGATGAGGTTGTATTTTTTGCTGCTGTGTTGACCAAGTTATTTTTATCTTCCTCTGTATCATCATGTGTCATCTGTCTCCCAGGCTCATCAGAGCATATTCACCTAAAAAAAGTTATCTGCCATTCTACTGACATGGGGATTGCTGATACGCTTGATTGTTCCTGCCCTCCTCCTCTTTTTGTGATCTTTTACACTAAAGATCTTAATTTCTAAGGCACTGAAGTGCTTTGTGATGCAAGGTATGTTCGTATGGCCCCTTCTAGATGAGATATTTATTAAACGGCTGTCTGTAATCACAGCTGGGTGTATTTGATGGGTCAGGAGGTCTTCCTGAGCGTACAGTCCTAAAACTAAATGTGATTACATAAGGTGGGAAGTAGTAAAGGATATTTAATTACTAAATCACGTAGGCTATTATTCGCGAAAGCAGTGATGCATCATGAATAAGGCAGTGGAGCTCATTGCTTTTATCCTCTCCTTTCAGTAAGCAAGGACATCTGCATCATTCCTCTGTAGGCTGTTTATCCCATCAGTGGGGATTGTTCTCGTGAGCATAGTACAAATGAGATTCTTACTTATTCCTTTAAACAAGGCCAGGGTCTAAACTGTATTGCCATACTTGCTGTTGAAACAGGTATTTTCATCCTTTTTAAGCAGTTTTTCTGAAACTCAGCATGATGTTCCGTGTGTATTAAAAGGTATCCTCTTCTGCTGATTATTTTTGTCATTCAGGCTACCCCCACTTTGCTGGGGCTGCAGGCTGATGACTGCCTAGGTCTTGGCCTGTGACTGAACTAGTTGAATAGGCACGGGAAACTACTGGACAAGAGAAAATCCTGGATGTAATAATGTGGACGTATGGGGATCCAATGGAAGTTACGAAAGTCCCATGAGACGATGGCTGGATTTCGCTGGTGGTTCAGGACCGCATACGCACAAAACAGCCAGACTTCACAGGAGGTGAGTATGGAGAACCTTTGAGGAGGAAAATCTTGCAAGGCCTAGGAAACCTAGGAAATCATGTCAGCAATACCATATGTGGCTGAGATCACTTGGTTAACAGTATCAGAAATAGCAAATTTGGGTACAGATGTACCATAACAGGGACTAATGGGGTGAAAAGTAGTTAGGCACAGGCTGTTTGTTTGGTAGGGAACAGTGGTAAAAAAGAAGAACCTAGGAGAAGAAAAAGGGAACAAAAATCAGCAGCCTAGGATGTGGTTGGGGCTATCTAGGTGGACCAGTCAGGCAGTCTTGGTGCTTGATTGCCACACCTGGGGCAGGACAGCAAAACAGAACTGTTGTTCTGACCATACAAAATGTGGTGAACATGCCTCTAACCTTAGGTGGACCAAAGGGATCCAGATACCTTCACTTGCCAGCAGGGGGATGCCCAGGTAAGCCTCCTAGTGTTACCTTGTCAGCACCCCTTCCGGGCCTCATGGAACCAGCACCTTCCTCACAGCTTCCCAGCACACTTCCAGTCTGACTACTGGAAAGATGTGATTAAAAGCCTGGAGCAAGATACGGGCAAGGGGTGCTATCCTATGGCCTTGGGGCCATCAGATGGATGCACTGTTGTAGATAAAATTATATTAACACTGAATTAGCCCCTAGAGAGCCCGGAACAGGAGGACAGGAAAATAACATGAAAACATACATGAAAACCAGCCTTCTAGTTCTGGTCTTGTACTTAGCAGTCTGTGCCAAATGAAAAGTTTTCAGGGTTCACAAAGAAGTTTTTAAAGCCTTCAGTATCTTCACTGAGTTTCAGATTGTTTGGTCTAGGATGATACGCTGGAGAAGTATCACTACAGAATAGCTCTGCTTTTACAGTCTTTCCCAGGCCTCCGCTACTGACTACTGCCCAAAAAAGGCCTACTGAGTCAGGTTGCCTTTTGTTCTGGTTCTGTCCAGATAGTAGTAGATGCAAGGGAAGCCCTGTCTGCACATTTGCATTGAAGCCTTACTTTCAGAAAGGATCCTTGGAAGCACTGGTCGATTGTACAGCAGTTTACACGTTGAGCAGATCCATGGATTTGAAGAAGAACTTCAATATATAGTATTCCATGCAGACTCCTCCCCTTCTGTCTAATGGAAGTATTAAGAGGAAGCATCATGAAGCATTTCTCCCTTGATAGTCTGCTAAAGGTTTTTCCAAATGTCAATCCGGTCTGGGTGACTAGAGAAGATCTATGATAGCACACCCAAAAAAAAGGCATTTTAGAGGGGTAAAATGCATTAAAATACCTTAACCAGAAATTCGAAAATTAATTTAAAACAAACAAGAACTAGTCTTATAGAAGTGTTTTGAAAATACAAGCTTACAAATTCTAAAATTTATAAAAGGTTCAGTCCACTAAACTACAGTCTAGGCAAAAACTTAAAAAAATTATTGTCTCACCTGTCCACTAATGAAAGCAAACATCGAGGTAAGTCAGATTTGTGTGTGTGTTTTCCCAGTGTAATGGCCAAACGCAGCTTGGCTTCTTTTAATCTGATTACTCTGTAACCGTTGTAAGTAGCATAGTTAGACGTAAGCAGGACTAATGTTGCTGGAGTCTAGCCTGAGGTCAGTGGAGTACGGCTGTCCTTCTCCAGGGCCAGATGTCAAAACAGCACAACATTTGGTGAACAGGTGAAGGTAAAATGCAATAATCTGTTCTCAGGGTAGCAACATCGGGGACAGGGACGTGACATGATTTCTGAAGTCAGGGATATTTTTGCTTAAACATAATTCCCTGTCTTTCAATGCTGACACTAAGTACCTTTTCCACAGAGTCCTTTATGGTTGCCTGCATATGAAACGAATACATTCAGTTTTCGGCAGTGTTATTCAGTCTCATGGTGATCTGGATATCACATTATCAATTAATTAAGTTCAGAAATGAGGTATGATTCTCCGAGCAATTCTTTAAATCTGCCCAAGCAAACTGACTTAAGCTAACATTGTGCCTGTTTTCCTATAGTTAGCTGTGCTTCAAACAAAGACTATTCACATATACCCTGTATGGCTTTTTCCTCTCCCATCCCACATGTACTAAAACAGAGTTTAAATAATACTGAATTTATCTTCACAGAATACATCCAGTAGAATATGCACAGGTACACAGCATATACAGTGCATGTAATATACAGACAACTATGTTAAATATTGGTTGATACCTTTGCTGAATATACTGGATAAGACTATTACAGAGAGTCACATAATGCATGAAAACATTTATTTTCATCTATTCTTTTACATTTACTTTTTCACCCCTACACGTTTACTTAAGTTTTATCATGAGAAGCTTAGAAAATAGTTGAAGTTCCTATGCATCCAGTGTATTTTAACAGGCTTTCTTTGGAACAGCTTGAAATAATAAAGCAGAACACAAAGAAACCAATTGTGCTACCTCCACCATATGCAAAATCTGAAATATTTACAAACGCTGTTGTAGCTACATGACCAAGGGACATGCATATATTTTCAGTATTGCTGCCTGGATCAGAATGCAATCATTCACAGCAGTAATCAATCTGCTTCAACACATCCTCATGTTTCTAGGCTCTCACAACAAGAACCTTTTTTGTAATGCAACAAAATTTAAACCTCACAGGAAAGTGAAGTGCAAATTCCATATCTTTCATTTGTAAAGACTTTCTTTACTCGGAACACAGGTGCAAAATACCCACATATCAGTCTTTAGAGCTAGATAAAAACTTCAATTATGCTTATCATGTTTTGGTTGGTTTTGTTTGGCTGCTTGCTGAGGAATGGATTGCCTTTTTTTCTTTTTTTCCTCAGCTTATTTTTAAGAAACATATTTATGTCATCTTTTCAAAGGAAAAACCTATGTGAGACACTCTTCCAGGACTGGTGTGCCAACTCTTCTTTTTCCGCTGTAAAACTAAATACATATATGTGTAAATCTGTTTGTTTTTTCAAGTCTTCTTTGGCTGCCTCAGTGAACAAACTATAAAATACAGTTTTATCTTCCTCTTCCGTGTTCATTCCTATATATGTTATCTCATTTACCAGGCTTTCAAAAGGAAAAATTTTTGCAAGGCAAAGATGTGCCATCAGCAGAATTAACAAAAATTAACAAAAATTATCTCCTACGTGGAAATGTATGATATAAAGAGACACAGTAAAAGTCTAGGGAGCCTATTAATTTGCCTTTCACTAAAGTGAGCATAAGACAGCATTCAGCTGGTGTAACTCTTCACTGAGGATTGTTTGTGAGTAGAGGTGTAGAATTTCAAGATATTTTCTGTTGTTGCTGATCATTTGTATTGTTTGGTACCTTCCTACAGGCGTATAGTCTCCATAAATTAATCTTTCCTAATTAGGATGATTGTTAGGATGATTTAGAGTTATCTAAGTAACTATGTGCCTTTTTGGAGGCAAGATATTATTCCAGCTGAACCTCTCCTTAAGATTTTCTAGGAGAACTTTAACAAGGGAATATTAGAAGTTCTAAAGAGTACTTTCTCTGTATCACATAGAACAATGCGTCAGAAAAAAGGTTGCTTCGAAAAAAAGAAAAAAGCTTTGACGTCTCAACTTTTTCACACAGCACGCTGTTGGCCAATTAGCATTCCCATTCTTTTCCACTACTGTCAATAGATTTTTCAAACTTACTGTCAGAAGGTTTTCAAATGTATTAGACAACTAGAATATAACTTTTTTCCACCATGTATATACTGAATTAATTTCTTCAGAATTTTCATAATTCATCTGTTCTAATCCCTTTAATTATTTTGTCATCTCTTTTGAATTCTCAATTTATTGATATAAAGTTTTATGATGAACTATGTCAATCTATAAGTTTCCACATTTTCCTTTCTCCCCTTGATAAATCAAGGTAGTTCTGAGTAAATATGTCTATGAAGCCTAATCTCCAGAATGGTGACACTAGCTAACATCTCAGAACTCACAAGTTCTGTGCTAAGAACCCTGAAACTTCCCTTGTTTTGCCATCAAAAATAATGCTCACATGAAGCATTCCTGAAAAAACTAAGAAAGGAAAGGACAGCCAAGGGAACAATAATTCTTTCATATAATCAAGCGTCAATTACTTTTAATGAAACCTTCAATTTTTTAAATGAGGTCAAGAGAGTTCAGACCTTCTACTGGTTATAAATATAACTAATGTAGAAAATAAACAGAAAGGTGTAAGTTTATTATTAATTGCATCTTAATTCACAAGTTTTCAACTGACTATCCACGGCATTTTGAAGGAGGTGCCAGGTGCTTTCCATAGATGTTTATGTTTAAAGCAAACAAAAGTTTCTAAGAAGCAGAGTACAACACTGGTAATCCAAAGTCTATGTGTAAATATAGGATTTGTTGTTGATAAAAGAGCATACATTCAGAAATATGAGTACAAGGAGCATGGAGAGAGAAGAAGAACATGGGAGGAATTTCAATTGACAAAAAAAGATGCGGAATTGTACATAAAACTGTGAATGTCATTTCTCCTGACTGTATTTATGCTAAAAGAAACCATAATTTTAGTTTTTTAACTGTTTTAACTAAGATGAGTTGAAAAGGGCAACTAACAGAAGGGCTTGCACTCTAAAATTAGATAAAGTCACTATGGCTTTGACAAATTCCTCCAGTCTAAGCCACTTGCATGGAAAACTGAGATGTCAAGGGCTAATGAAGATCACATCTGAAAAATGTAAATTTTCATATTTATGTAAGTTATGTTAATACAGTCACTTAATGTTTGGGATGATTATTCTCATATAGGATCCCACCAGGATCCTATGTTGCTCTGCCCTCAAATATAGCAATTACCCGCTTCCTCACATTATTTTCCTGCTTTTTCCTTTGTGGTAATTGAGCAGATGGAAAAACTGATATTTCTTTGCGTGTTATTAGCCATGGATCTTGGAACAGAAGTCCAAATGCAGGGAGATAGACGTTAGGTAGCATTATCATTTAGAGGCCAAAGGGTGTGACAGTGTAAAACCCAAGGATACTTGTCAATGGGATGAAGAATTTTTGAGGATGGATCCTGCTTAACTTCATATATCAGATCTAAGCTACTTTAGAGAGAAATGAATCATTCTTTGAAGGGTCCTGCCTCTCACCATAACATGTAAAGGTAGTCTTAAGCACCAGGAAAGACTTGGTGCTTAAGTAACAGTCAGCAAGGTGTTTCCATTTCTAAATTAGTGAATGTAAGCCTTTATTCTATGCTTTTTACTTGGCTTCATCACATTTTAAGTTACCAAACCAAACAGTGTTTGTATACTACGTTACACTGTTCTGATCATTATGGTTGCTATGGAAACTTAGCTCAAGTTTTATCAATATAAACTCAAATAATTGAATTGTGATTAAGCACAGTAGGAGAAAGAAGAGCTCACACCACATCCTCATACTTCAAAGCAAATTACAAGGTCATGAGTCTAGGCATGCAGGAACAGGACCTTCAGGGTTCTCCCTCTGCTCCCATCAAGGTGCAGCTGAACAGGAGTAAAGGCTACAGGGGCAATGGCTGTGAGTCTCAGTTGGTACATGCTGTTCGTAAAGTATTGCAATAACTTCCTCTGCCTACTGCGCTTCGCTGCAGGATGCAAATGGAACTTCTGGAGCCTTGCAACGGCAGTGAGGGCTTGGATACATCTGCAGAGTTATCCATTGTCCCATCTCACAGCTACAGCCTTGCCCCTAAATGTAATGTTGATTTAATGTAATTTTGTGATATCTAATTTGCATAATTAGCTCTAATTATCAAATAACTAGGTGCATAAATTCAGTGTGGAAAAAAAAGAAAATAAATGTTAAACATTTATAATATTTTCTATCTGTGGAAAGGCACACGTTTTCAAGCCTGCACTAGAAGAATTCAGTGCAGTAATTAATGATTTAGAACAGAATGTAGAAAAGAGTAGACAGACTGTAGAAAAGAGTTAGATCTCAAATGATTAAAAAGATTTTGGGCCTGCACCTGTGGAATACGTTATAAAGGTTTTCAGGGCAGCTAGGCAAAGGCAAGAGATTGTGAAGTATTTGCCGTGGCAAGGTAATGTTAAGTACAAAGCAATGCACGCTGCAAGGGTTAAGAGAACCTGCTTGTGCATACTGTGGGGTACGTGCCATTGCTCAGGTGCAGCCATTCAGGAAAAAGAACTGGGTACCATTACACAGCTCAGTTGCAGTATGGTGTTCAGTTCTGGTCATCGTAACTAAAAAGGGAAAAAGCACATAAGGAGTAGGCTCAGAAAGAGTCAATGTGAATCAGCAGAATCAGTGAAAAAGCACAAAAGAAGCTTTTCTGAAATATGTCTGTTCATTTTAGCGGAGAATAAAAATGCATTATAGTATCAAACAAAACAATGAATACAAGAGAGAAGAAAAGGCAGGAAATTCTAAATCCCTTTGCCATTTCTTTCAGGAGACAAAAAAGGGCAGTTAATCTGGTGCTACTGTGTGTCATTCACTGAAAGAACTTGCCACAAAATATCACCAGGACAAAGTTTTTAGTTGAAAGTGGAAGGGAATTTGGTGTTTACATGCTTGGTGAGCAGTTCTGTAGTTAAATCCTAGGCAGAATTTTAAAGCAGAGAAGTTTGTCAACTGATTGTTCAGGACCAAATGATCAAAGCTGCTTCTATCATGTGCCAGTTTTTCCAGAGTCTTTCTTCTGTATTGTTTCACACCGGCAAATATCAAATACAGCATTACCAGATTATGCTTAGCAGTATAGTTAATTAGTAATGGTCTCCAACCATTTCTCTGATCTGTTAACTCCTTTATTTCTATGACAATCTCATATCACAACAATCCCTATGATACTGTAATTACGTATTAAATTAATCTGCAACAAATGAGCAAAGATGAAAATTCCATGAGGTGTAACTGTTGATCAAGTTTTACCATTGGAAAAAAATTGTTAATTTATTTTAAAAGATGTAAAATGGTGATTTAAATAACATACTAGAACTATCAAGCATAGCTGTATGGGGAATGGTAAATTTGTGAAGTGCTCTTTTTTTTTTT
>VYZM01003139.1:97379-141335 GCA_013398915.1 Dromas ardeola | reverse complement strand
AAAAAAACAAAAAAAAAAACCAACCAAACAAAGAAAAATATGCTTTGAAATAATAGGAATGTTAAAAAATACTTTTAAGGAATAAAGCCAATGAACATTATCTAACATATGTAAATAGTATTGACACTTTCTGATCTGGAGCCTGTATATTCAACCACGTAAATGATGCATACATTTCTTCTTCCTTTTCTTAAATTGATGTCCTCTTAGCTAAAATAACTTTGCTTATAAGTGCTTGAATGGTAGACCAATTTACAGAAATCATCTGCAGAATTTAATTGCCATCTAGTATTCCAGGCAGCTTTGCCCATCTATAGGGAGAGAGAAATAGATAAGGGGGAAACATAAAAGACAAGCAATGAGAAAGAGGTGGAATTATAGACTGCTGAGAAGCAAAACTACTGCTATCAGTCCTGCCAGTTCATGAGAAACTGATCTGCAATTCATGAATGTGACAAAACACATTCTCCTTGCAAAACAATAAAACACAAAGAAGACAGATAAATAGGGACAGAAGGAAAGGTGCCCTGGTATATTCAGTGCAGAACTGTGAATAGTATTTCCACTTAGGTAGATCTTTTGTGTGTTTACAAAACAAGGGCATGAAGAATGTAGAAATAAGAAAAAAAAAATCATATTTTTACAATTGAAAAAATGAACCCCACAAAAATGAAGAGGTAAATGAAAAATTTTGAAATTATATATAACCTACTGATAACTGGGAAATCCTGGAAGCCTTGCATTTGAGAAGCTATGAGAAAAACTGTTTACTTTTTTCTTGTAATCTAGGCTTCTTTCTAGCTGATAGAAGCTGAGACTCTGTTATGTGTTTTCTATTGTTGTTTTGCTTTTTTCATAAGAGTGGAGCTCCTGCGATCCTTTGTCTACGACTCCATTTTTCTCTGATTACTCCAAAGTAACCAGGTGTCTTTTTTTTCTTCTTTGTATTCCCACGTCTTTAAATGTATTGGATAGGAAATTGCATTTTCTCCTCTCTGTTGGAAATGCAGGGGTGTTGTTTTGCTTCTGGAAGCAAAGAAAGGAAACTTCAGGGATCAGACTGAGTAGAGTTTTTATGATTCTAGGCTTTTAAAATCAAGTCAAATAATACATGCTATTGATTACTCATTCAAATGCAAGCGTGGTACTCTTAACTGCTACTTTCAACTTTATCAACTTCAGTCTTTAGGCCTGTCACAGATCTTGACATTCCTTCTTCTTCCATGAGGTTCTAGGTTCATTTTAAAACCCAGCTGTAGAATTTCTAGCCGTGGATCAACATTCTGGAGTTTCAGATTAACATGAGGAAGTAGGAGAATCTCTGATGGAAGAGGTCTTAAATCAAATGGCTACCCCCACATGACATTATAGAAAGTCTTAATTTAACATATTTGTCTGCACAATAAGACCATTTTAGAGCATAACAGCATCACTGGTTCCAGAGCAAAAGGTCTGTGTGTTCTTGGGCATTAACACTTCCACTACAAGCCCTTTCCATCTTCTTTTGTTCTCAACTAACAAATTCCTTCCCCTTCTTGCATGTGTATGCCGAACAAATAAGGGTGATATCTCAAAGGAATTGCAGTAACAGATTAAAAGTAATGTGCGGGATCACAATTATGTTGTAGTTGTCCAAAGTGAATAAAACAGAATTAATTTCAGATTTATAATCACAAGGAATGAGGCTAATGAAAGGCACTAATTACATCCCTTTAACGTGCTAAGCATAAAATAGGTAAGTATGGATAATGTATTATGATTTTGACGAAGGTCAGGAGCATAGTTTTTCAGGGGAAGTTCTAGGCAATGGAGAAGAACCTACACCTTTAAAATTAGCAAAGATGTCTGGAATATCAGATTTTCTTTTTAGTCTCTGTAGATGACACCTTTCAAAACTTCATTTTAGATCCCTGCAATAAGGCCAGGAAGACATAATGGTTTAACCCCCATTTTTTGAATGTTCTTTGGGGCATCTTTTTTGATGATAACTTTTACTCCTTTCACATCACTCTATGTTCATTCTTTACAAACATTTAGCAAATTATTATTTTCTTAGGAATGCCTCTAAGTGCTGATTTTGGTTGTGCATCTCAGCTTACTCTGGAAAAGTAGATTTTCACTTACGTAAATGTCGCCACAAGAAAATTCTAAAAAAAGAATTAGGTTTCTATGCAGGAAACAGAAATACAGAATTAGACAAAGGTATGGAAAACCAGTCCATCTTAAAATTATAATATTTAATATTTCCAAATAACAGCAAACAAAATCATTTAAAGAAATGCCGAGGAAATTACGTAAATCACAACCTTAGTGACTCGCAAATGGAAGAGGAAAATTAGCTTGCTCTTTAACTGCTATTTCTGAAACATGATTGAATCAACTTTACATCAAGGTCCATAAGGAGCTTGTCAGCTTGGAATAACATTCTGTCAGCCATGCTCCTTTTTCTCTACCTATACTGTTATTTAGTATCTAGTATCTAAAATATTGTTCCGTAACATATTGTCATACTCAGAATTCAAAAAACCTCTCTGTGAAGATTATCTTCTGAGCATACCTAATTCTAGTAACCAGTTAGGGACAATTTGACATAGAACAAAAGTCTCTGAAGAATTCTGTTTGTTTGTTTTACCCTGCAAGCACTCTTTATGCTACCACGGTAAGGAGCTTTCCTCTTTATGTGTTTGATCCATGTAATAATACTGCTTGGGATCTTGACAAAAATATTATGGAATCAAAAAAATTTCTTTAACAGCCATTCAAGTTTGCACCAAACCTTCCAATGCCCATTATCTTTTTATTTGCAGTATTCTTCTGAACTAGTAGGTGAACAGTGATGATCAGTGGGCTTTACAGCCATGTCCCGTGGCCTGCTTATAATTAGGTGCTGTGTCAAAAGTGTGTTCTAAATGGCACGAGTGTCACCTAACAGAAGAAAAGGTGTTTTAAAAAGTACATGTTTTCAAGTTGTTTTGGCAATGCTGTATTTAGCTCTATTTTACAAACAGAAGATTAAGTTCTTCCTTTCTTTTTTTTTTAATTTTGGCAAAGTAAAGCTAAAGCTGGTGAAACTTGGCAGGGGTATGTGGAAGGGAAGCAACAGCAACTCTATTTATGTTTCATTCTCTGTGAAACCACAGAATCTCACAACCAAATTGGAGCTGTCAGGCTTTAGCCTGTCTGCAGGAACTACAACAGGATAGGAAAGGACCGAAGCTGAAAGATGAGCTGCTGTATAGTACATCTCTGGTGAAAACTTCCCAGGGTGCAAATAATGTCTCCGAGCAGCACTAACAACCTCTGCACATTGTCGGCCCAGCATTGAGGAGGACCCGTGTTTGTGTAGCTCACAATGGAAAAGCAGCTTTGCTAAATGACCAGAAATGGAGACGAACTGAATAGATCTTAAATCTCAAGAAGTAAAGCAGAGAAGCGTGGGCTTATTCTTCACATAACCCTACCACATGGGGGAAGCCACGTTCCTTGGGTCTGATCAGAATGAAGCATGTGCCGGAGTGATTTGTTGAACTGATGCTTCTGGGTTCATTGAAAGCCCACTAAGTAAATGAAAAATGTTGCGTTGGCATTAATAAGCTTCAGAAACTAAAATCCTATGATCTGCAGAGCATGAGCCTGATTTCACAGTAAATCGCCTCATTGCAGTTTTTGAGCTGAACAAATGTAATGAGATTAGCAACCCCCTTTCATAGATATTTTTCATTTCACAATATAAATGGATATGTATTGCTTATAGATTTGTTCCTGTCTGTTCCTTACCACCAACTAGTAATTCCATCAGATGTGTATTCTTCTCTGATAATCCCTTGAAACCGGTTGGACTCAACTAAGCATTATGACTTGCAAAAGGTAACAGCTTTGAGTCAGTACTTTTAAGAATAAAGCTGAAAAGACAGACATTTTTATTACTTCTCCACAGCAAACACACTGATTAGATTGTGACATTCTGAATGAAGAAATTATAAAATATTGGTAAGCAAGTGCTGACATGACAAAATTATGTTGAATTATTTCGCTGATCAACATCTTGAAAGGCAAATTTGGCAGCATCTATAGAATAAAGAAGCAGAGATATTCACAAAAAATACAACTCTTGAAGGGAAAGCTTCCTTTTCTGAACATGAAAATATCTTGGTCAGAAAGCAAATCAAACTCTTCAGAAAATGAAATCCTCATTAAGAAATTAAAGCTGGCAGCGGAAGAAAATTGTAAGCCAGGTTGCTCATCTTATCCATGTTGTGTCTTTAGCTGGATCAGAGGACTGGCTTGCTTTGAATAGCATGCCCTGAACAGTCAAAAAAACTGTGGATACACTTTTTGCATTGCTGTGGACTTACCCAGCAGAGAAAGGAAGCTGAGGTAACAGATGTCCACTTCCAGTCTCGCACTGCACCATATGGCAGAGGCACAAGGGAGAGTACCCTAGAGGAGACAGCCAAAAGGTTTGTCTAATTCCATAGAATCATAGAATCATAGAATGTGTTGGGTTGGAAGGGACCTTTAAAGATCATCTAGTCCAACGCCCCCGCAGTGAGCAGGGACATCTTCAACTAGATCAGGTTGCTCAGAGCCTCATCAAGCCTGGCCTTGAATGTCTCCAGGGATGGGGCCTCCACCACCCCCCATGGACCCTAAAGTATTCTTAAATGAATGCTCCAACAGTAAAGTGGGAAAGCAACCTGCAGTCCTGGTACTGGGCAAGCTGAGGCTCTTCCATTCCAGCTTATTTGCAGATATACCAGCTGTAGTAGACTATTTTGCACCAGCGGAGCATTGCAGAGGTATCCCACTGGAGCAGTAAATCTAGCCCAGCATATTCATTACGGAAGGAACTGCTGAGCCTGACATTTACACAACCTGTAAATGATATCGGTCTTCCTTATTTCACAGTAGACTAACCATGTTGGATGTCACCTCAGGGTGAAATGGGTATACTTGAGTATACATATGTGGTTTTGTGAAGGAACTGTACTACCAAACATTTTGGTAGGAGAAACTTGCTAATAGCAACTCTGACTCTTGCAATAAGCAAAATTAACATTGAATAAATCCACGTACAGCCCAGGATCATGGAATGTGACAAATTATCTTGGCCTATCCTAGACGTAGGTAATGAGGGGCTCATTAGGTGCTTAAACATAGTGATGTAGTCCCTTTTATGTGCACAGAGGTATCTGAGAAACGTATGAGACAGACAGCAATAAGCACAGGGTCTATTTTTCTTCTGGAGTGGCAACTGGAAACTAAACAGGATACCCTGTGCTAAAATGGCACAGGAACCTACCTTCAGGTACCCGAATAACTTCGTATTGCTTGTGGGAGAAAACAGGAGTAAAAAAAAATCAGTTCAACAAACCCAACTGTGTATACTACTGGTTAGAAAACTTTTGGCTGCGAGCACTAGCACTGATCACACACCAAGTGATTATTCTGAACCTTTAAAAAGAAAGACATTAAGGATTTAATGTGGCACCAGTACTGAGATTACAAAACATATGCAGTGCCCCACTTGCTTCAGTGCAGAACCATTCAGTCTGGCCCCTGAAATGCACAACACATGTTTTTGTTTGGCCATGGGTGGCTGTGGGCACTGGGGCGTGGGGAGGGAGGGAAGGGCACGCGTGTTGCCCAAATGCCCTGGAGAGAACAGGGCTGCCGGTAATTTTCGTTCCATCACTCCCATGTCACTCTCACCTGTTCATCTGCTTGTCAGCCTCAGCTCCCTCCTCCTCCATTCCCCTCCGTCCTCCTCACTGCGGGGTATATATCAAGGTGATGGCGAGGATTCTGGCTTCAAGGTCCAACAAAAAATCATTCATGGAAAGGACAGAGACTAGCTTGTCATTTATAATTTTGTCTGAAAGGACGTTCCATATTTCAACAGGTTAGCCTCCCCTGTTGCATGAGACGGTTGGACACCACCTGCATAAGATAACAGATTCTTTCTAAAGTGCTTGCAGGTTATTTACGACCAGTCATGAACAGTGATTAACCACACTTTTTTCCGCATTTCCTCACTCTGATTTTTTTAACTTAATTTTTCACCTATTTTTATCTGTGCTGGTAATTCTTCCTTCTACCTTTACCACATTTCAGGAGCCCTTTTCCCTCTTTGGAACCAGGAGAACAGAAGAAAATACTGTTTAATTCTTTAAATGGGCCCTACCCTTAAGTGCTGTAGGGAAGAGTATTGTGAAATGCAAAAGCAAGAGGTGACACAGACACAGCAGGCAAGCAGGAATCACAAGTTTTGGTACACAGTGGCTTTTGTATTTTTTTTCATTTGGATGTATTAGACAGGGACTAGGCAAACATATACAGAATGAAAGGCTTCAGATTGCTACGTTGAATGGCGATATTGGTATTCTCATTTATATAGCTAACTTATGCAAGCTGGTAGATGAGCATCCACAGTGACATACATGTGATTTATGGCAATCCCAGCTGAATGGTAGCAGAATTCATGCCAAAGATTATTTTTAAAAAGGAAAAGAAAGAGAAAATTTACTCCCTTTCCAAATGTGGAGCTTATTTTTCATTCATTCTGCTTTCCAAATACTGGAGTTATCCAGGAATAACTACTTTATATATAAAAGCATTATACAACACATATTATCAATGACTATGCAGCTATACACACAATGAATACATTTAAAGGAAATAAACATGGATCTTGTTTTGTTCATGTAAACTCCATTAAGCTTAAGTTTATGAAAATATCTTTAACAAACTGATTTGAACACTTTGTTTTGAAAATTGAAAAACACAACTGAAAATTGAAAAAGCTTAAAAATAAAATACATAATTCTTCTGCCTCTGTATCATATTCCAAGCAAGTTGAACAATTTATTTCCTATCTCATCTCTTTTCTTATCTGCCTGGCATAGATTTCTTTTAATCATATGACTCCTTGTTTTATATTAGCATTATGTAAAATTATTTTATTAGGTCCCGGTTTTCACTGTATACGTGCTATGTGCTTTAAATTTCATGTACATTTTACTTAGAATATGACATTTTGCACTATATTGTAATCTTCTGTATTCTGTTGTATCTTTTTTAGTTATACATTTATTAGTTATATAAATTACTGTATGGTGGCAGATTTTTGTCAGTTGAATTCTCCCTGACTATCCATTAGGGGTAAGAGCTTGCTTGTTAAAGAAAGCTATAATGAATTACATAAAATTTCCTCTCATATACTTCAGTCCTGCTAAAAATATTTTTTAGGTTGCTGGATAATTAACTTTTCCCCCTCCTTAGATACAGGCTGGAGTTCTCAAGGACCCACAAGATTAACGTACCATAGAATGTGCATCCTAAAGGAGGATGACATTACGGTTCAGCCTTTCATACTTCAGATGAGTCAATTATAAAATTTCAGTGACAACAACAGTGCCAGGTTTTTTTTACTTGAAGAGCAGAAAAATAATGAAGTGTTCCTTCCATTTTAATGCTTTCAGATATGTTTGTTGCAAGCATTAGATTCATGCTGGATGCAGACTGAAAACTTATTAGTTCAGAGAGCTTGTATGGGGCTTTGAGCAGCCTGGTCTAGTGGGAGGTGTCCCTGCCCATTGCAGGGGGGTTGGAACTAGATGATCTTTAAGGTCTCTTCCAACGCAAACCATTCTATGATTGTATGAAGAGCAAAACATGTTGGGACTATGTTGGAGACAGTGGAACAAAGCAGGGGTCAAATAAGTCAATGGATTTATATGAGTATAAACAGAGCAGCAGGAAGACAAAGGACGTGGAGGAATCAGAAAGCAGCAGAAGGGAAATTTTAGGAAGCACTGGCAAAGGAAGTGAAAATGTAGGGAGAAAGAGACCTGAGTACACTGTTAGGGCTGACAGATTAGATAGATTAATGAGCGCATACTGAGTCTAACTACTTTAATAATATTTGCAATAGCTAAAATTAGGCACCTCTGGCCTCTGCAAAACTAGGATTTTGTAAGTATTGGAGACTGAGTTTTAATAAACTTATAGGGAAACAGCCTTTTTTACCTTAGAGGTTAAAAAACGGAAATCAAAATAAGGGAGGAAAAATTTAATTTTTAATGTTTTGTTTAAGCCTTACTTTTAGCTGGAGATCACAACTTATAATGGGCAGTCTATTTCATGCTCTTGTACATCGCAGTACAATGCACATCAATGTCCTAAACTCATGTACAATGTTCTAAATAAATAATGCTGGCAATTAAAAATAGTTCTTCAACAAGCCTAGACAGGAAGCAGATCTGCGATCTGCATAACAGAAACCTATACCATATTTATGGAAAGACATATATGAAAGTAGAGTCAAAGGGACATTTTATTAAATGGTTGATGGTAAAGAATCTAAGGCTTGAACAAAACAAGGTTTTTTTCATGAGACATGGTAAAAATGTCCCAAAAGTTAGTGTGTGGTGTTTGATATAGAGGACTGAGTCTTGAGATGGATAGGGATATTTATAAGATCATAAGACAAATAAGTAACAGTGAAAATGGAGGGATAATAAGTAATTTTCATTTTCCAAACCTAAACCTAGAAAAATTAATACACTGGTAGCAGCAGATACAATATTCCTTGATATGAAAAAAACCATATTCCTTTATCAAATAGTGAAGTCACAAAAAAAAAATATTATGCTAGTTGTACTCTTAGTGAGAGAAAACTTCGCTTAGTAAGTCAGGAGTTCAATTCAGTTGGGATTTTAGAAAAACAAACTTTGAGATATATTGGAAATGTTCTAGCAAGGTTGCCTAGAATGATGAGTTCAAGAATTTGAACTTGAAGAGGATGCAGAATCCTGCTGTGTCCAAAGTATTAGCATCACTTGGTGCTTGAATGTCAGGGGGAAAAAAAACAACACAAAAAACACAACAAGCCAAAACCCTGACAGGGCTATAGACTTCCTAGGATGACTAAGCAGTTCTTACGGAGAAGAAGAGTAAGAATACAGCATGTAAACATGGAAATAGGAATGTAGTTGTTTTCTACATCTTGGCAGTTTAAAGATGTGGAAAAGACCAACAACCTACTGTAGACCTAGATCTTGCAAAGAAAATGAAGACACGACACTAATGTTTTATTTATTCATAAAGCCAGAAGCGAACAGAAATGGTAAAACCAGTGTACTGCAAACTGACACAAGATTAAGGATAAAAATAATGAAGCACAGCCAAATATTAAAAGATGATAATGGAATCAAGTAAGAAAAGTGAGGGTAGAATAATGGGAACAACAATATACAGCATGGAAAAAGTGGACAACAAGATAACAAAAGGAGGGGCTGAAAGACTGACATTTGAAACCACATGTACAAATACCAAAACACTATAGAATAGGGGAAACAATTTTAAACACCACCACCATCTTTTTGTGAGACCCTGCATTTATTCTAGAAATTGCTGCTCAAATTTTTTATTGACTTGGTTATTTTTCTCTGGTGTTATACTTTGCACTAGAGAAGTTATCCACATTGTACAATAAAAGCATTTCATATTCATATGATATCATAAAACGGTAATACTGGAAAACTTTGTAGCATTAGGCATACAATTTTTCTCACAAGATACTGAGAAGGCAATTAAAATAAACATTTCTAATGATTCCCCACTGTTATCAATGAGACGTTTATAAAAGCACTATTTCTTTTGCAGTTATAATATAAAGCTCTGCAGTTTTACAAGCGTGATTCACGAACTACAACAAATTTGTGACCTGTCTCAAACTTTGGCACCTACTAAGCCCTGCCTGAGATTTTAAGCAGAACTGTAAAGAATCACCTCAGTAATCAGTCCCCCTCTAGTACCACAGCAGCTACGCAATGAAATAATTAATTTCAGAAAGTTTCACAGAAAACAGTAGTCCACAGAAACCTATGTAGAATCCTCTAATAATCTCAAGATCTTTAATCAATGTCCATAACCATAATGGCCACAGGAAAAGACTGGAAGAGACTGAGAACTGTCAAGGCTCAGGTTCTTGTATTAGTGAATGATTATTTTAAAAGAATTTCAAACTAATCAAAAAAGCAAAACAGACAGCATTGTACGAAAGAAGGCAAAAGAACTAAAAAGAAAGGGGATGCTCCCTGTGATTTGATCTGCAAGAAAGAAGTCTTCCTGATTTCAAGTATGGTCATCACACTAACCCTGAGCAGGGCTCAATAGCAAGGCACCTGATAAATCGATGCTACTGAGAGCACTAGTGAACACAGGTCTCCAGTCTGCCACTGTGTTCAAATGAGAAAAAACTTTAGGAAAGAAAAAAAAAACCAACAACAAATTATGCATGGGCGGAAAAATAATGGCCTTATTTGGCAACAGGCAACATTTCTGTAGCATATTGATACAACTATCCACGTATACCGTATACAAGTAACAATCAGTCACCTTTCAAATCTCTTTGAAGATATCAATACACCACATAGGCAGAGATTCCATTTCAAACTTCAAAAATTCTCGTGTTTTGCCATCTTTTCCATAAACTTGTCATCTTCTCTCGTAAAACAATTAAGATTCTTTGTTCTTATTATGCTGTTTTGGAAGATTATTTTTGAGCATAAACCTTTGGATAATAACAATAAAAGTGTATTAAATGTATTCTTATGTCAAAATTTGCATTTCTGTGGCTATTTTCCTCTCCTGAAATGTATCTTTATATTTATCATACAGTCAACATCCCCATCAGAGTGTGTTCTGCTTAGCTAAGCAAGCCAACTAATCTTAATCTCATTTATTTAGATAGATACTCTGCTCCTTTAATTAATCTAGTAAACCACAGACTGTCTTCTGATCAAATTTTTTTGTTTCTGGAAAAAGGTTAAACTAAGCTTTATATGTTATTCCAGAGGTCCTGCCAATGTCTGGAAGAAGAGTTCCAATAATTCTACATCTCCACCAGATGACAGAGCTTTCTGTCTAAACTCTCTGCTTCTCTGCTTTGCCAAACGTACCTTAGAACAGTAGCTCCTCATGCTGTCTCATGCTGGCAGTTCAGATGCCTTCTCCACTTGGCCAGGCACACAGATTTCTCTTCTCCTCTGTTGTTTCCATTTGGACAACTGACCAGACTACAGCAGTTGTTTCTGCCTCCCTCGAGGCCTGACATTTCATTGTTCAGTATCATTCTATTCCTACACCTCCACAATAGAGGCAATACTCTCCAGCTTTCTCGTTTCCCCAATTAAATGAACCCATGCCTTTTCCTTACCTGGTGGACACTACTGCATCTATTAAACAGGATCAGTCCCAACAGTGTTGTCAGAAGACGATCCCCTCCTTTCTGACAGCTGTTAAACTCTCCTTTTGCTGGTTTTTTACCTACCTCACAATTCATTAGCAACCTCTGTCATCCACGCCTCATTTTATAGTTGTACAGGAGTCGTGTAGCAGATGCTTAACCTAAATCTAGATCAGTGACATTCTTGAGATTAGATCCCTTCTCTGAGAAAATGGAGATACTAAAAAAAAAAAAAAAGAAAAGAGATTGGTCTACTGTGATCTACCTTTACTAAAAACATGCTGATAATTGGGATAATTGCATTTCCCTCTTTGTCCCTACTCAGTCTTTCCTTCAGGATCTTTTCTAAGACAATGACCAATACTGAGGTGTACTATCAGAGAGATTGTTGGTGGATAATTTTTCACATTTTCTGGAAAAAGCTCTTAAACAATTTCAGCAACAAGTTCTGAAAGAGACAGATTTTCCTCCATGGAAAAAAAAAAAAAGAAAACAAACCAAGCCCACAACCAAGATTGGTTTTGCTGTTCTTTGATCCACTTAATAAAAAGAGTCCAAGAAAACATAGTCATATGCTGAACTTACAAAAATGGTATTTATTACAGAACAGCACTGATATAGTCTGCATGTTCAGAGATTAAATATTTTAGTAGCACTTGGTCCCTGCATATTTCTTGATTAGCCAATTTTAAGGCTAATATTCACACAAATATTGTTGGGGGATGCAAGAGGATTCATCTAAGTTTGCATCTGACTGTACTGACTGCAATTGCACAAAGTGTCCACCTGAATCTAAAGTAAAAATGAGCTTCTCAGAAGATCTTTTCTTAAAAGAAACAAAAAAGTTTGCTAAAAAAGCTACTGTATTGTTAGGTATATTCTAAGATGCAAGGAAGAGGAACCAAGAGCAACTAAGAAAACTCAGATGAGAAAAATAGCCTTACTATTACTTTTTCAGCAAAGTTCACGAAGTTCTCTCCAAGAAAGAGAAAGAGAAGTGAAAATAAAAGTTCACTGTGATTTTCACAAGTCATCATTAGTTGGCTGCACATACCTGTATCTACTAAAAGCAGTGCCAAAATGCCTGTTTAATTTAAAGGGAACAGAATTTCAAAGACTCTTCAAAAAAAACCTACCTGGCTAGTTAAGGCATCTGACAAGCCTGGACAGACAAAAGAAAAAAATAACAAAACCAACAAAGCTTTGCTCTCGGTGGTTGCACCTATCAAATGTCACACTCTAGGATATAATGGAGTACAGACACAGATACCCAAATTACTTGGAGTACTGGGACTAACACAGGGAAATCAGAGCAGTGCTTTCTCCATTGTCCAGTACTGATATTCAGGACATGAGAGATTTAGATGTCACCATCCTGTTGAAGTGTGCTTTTCCTTTTCTTTTCTAAAGTCCTCCACACCATATTCATGAAACTACATATGATGTCTTAGTCATTGCAGGGAATCTTGATACTCAGCTACTACTTGTCTTGGAAAATCTCCCTCTGTGAAACATCAGCTAAACCAGACGCCCGCCAGCTTAGACTGAGAGACCAGAAACGAAGCAATAACTTGAAAATCACAGCATCCTCATGAAAGCTGGCAAGGCAGATAGCAAGAGGAATCTTGACACAGGGTTAGAATTTAGCTAACCATGTGATTTCCAAGCAGACAGTCTGTGATATGCTGCATACAGCAGGTACAAGTCTGAAAAATGCATACATGTTATCAGAAAGCATATAGTAGCTGTGCCAAAAAGAATTCAAAGAACTCAAAGCTTTCTAAGCAGTCATCCAGTTTGAGGTAGGTTAAGTATTTTGTATGGCTACAAATGGTGATCAGGGAGGCACACAATACTAGTAATTTCCTCTTCCTGTATGTCTCCAGATCAATTAGACAGGCTACATCTACCTGATTTTTTTTTTAACTCCCTAACATACCTTAAGAAAAATACATTTTGGACAGAGGAAATAAAAAGATACAAAAAGAAAGAATGTGGATCAATTTTCCCCTGCTCATTGAAATATCCATGTTGTGTGGTATCATGGATCAGCTGCAGATAAACTACTGTACATTTGTATAGAACTTACTGTTTCCTCATTGTTTTTTAGAGATACACATTGCAATCCCATGGAAAACACATGCTAAAAAATCAAACAAGAGTAAGAATAATTCCATGACACAAGAAACCAACTTTTTTAATCCACCACTTTTTCAAGACAGTGCACTTTTCTCAACTGCACTGTGGGAAGGTGCTTTGGGTGTTCAATGTGTCTAACATTTATGATGCATGCATCAGAAATGAAAAAGCTTGCTCCACGTTGCCCCAAACTTAAGGTAGGTTCTATAATACTTAAGAGTATGGCAAGTGTAGCCTAATTCCATGACTCCTAGTGAAATCCCAAGACACACAACACTTAACTACCTCCGAGTATAAATCTCTGAAAGGTTCATGGAGATCTAGCATGCACTAGATTCTCCTTTGCAACAAATAGACAATTAGACAATTAGACAGGAAGTATTAAAATTAAATTCTTGCAATGTACCTTATGCACAAGCATTCAACTGCCAGTGAGTACATGTACACTGACAATAGAACCCATGGTCTCTAGATTCAAAGACTCATACACTTTTAGTTCTCATACTTGAGCTAAAAGTGAATTTGTTGGTTGTATGAAAGCTTTGTCATGTATCTTGATTACTGCATTGCAGAACAAAAGCACAATGACCATCACATTCTTAAAAAGAAACTTCTTGCATAAATACCTTTCCTACATTAAAGATAATGATAGAATCAATAAATTACCACATGACTCTCTGAAATAAAAGATGAAGTCTCATAAACAGAAAACTATTGAGAATCACTTTCTATAGTTTACTCAGTGATGTGATGACTTATATGACATGGTATGGCCTCTAAATGTAGCAATAAATCAAAAGTGTAATGCTAGGAGAAGTGTTTCCTTAATTTGTTTTCATCCTGCTCTTTTCACTTCTAAAATACATGGTATTTTCAGCCAAAAGCTGCTCTGGGGCCTGAAGGGCTGCAAAAATACTGTGTGTTTCACCATTCTATGACTACAAATTACTGTCTGGACCTGAATTCCCAGAATTTGTGGAGCAAAGCCCATCTGAATGCACACATCTTCCTGACTATCTAACCCTGAAATCTATGGAACCAAGGGAGTATACTAACTTCTCAATGTAAGTGTGATGAACAATGTGAGTCCCTGTCCTGAATTATAAGAATTTTATTTTGGACAAGGTCCATTTAAGCTACTTTTCCTCATGAGTGATCTGTCAGTATAAAACAATCGTTACATGCATAATTTTACTACACTTGGCGTTTTCAAATCCTCCATAATTTGTAACATAAAACTTGGAACACTTTCCAGAGAATCATCATTCAAAATGTTTTCCTGTCTACTGACGATTTAAATCAAAACTAAAATTCCGCTTATTCTTACCTCTACCTTTTACTCCATATTCTGGTTTCTACTTTGTTATGTGTTATTTCCCACTGTATGCTGTACTTAAAGAGTGCAAATTATGAGTTTTGAATTGGACTATAATTTAATCTTTTGGTTCTTAATATGCTGGTATTTTTAGGCAGTAAGTACTTTGTAACTGAACAAAGTAAGGGAGGGTTCAGAATTTATATGTATCTAGCACAAAATACAGAATGTGATAGCCCAGGAAAAAGAGGGGACATTAAAGATTATACGCTGACTGTTAATCATGGCTAGCTGTTGATGAAGTATCTAGCTGTGCCTTACGATACACAAAAATATTTCACAAGTCCCATAAAAATGCCAGCAAACCAGTAAAATTTTCAGAACCATTATATATATGTGGGCATTTCATTATTTTTTTTTCACTACAAAGTAGAAATTGATTTAAAGTTACTAACAAAAAAATTTAATTCCTAAGTAGTTTCCCTAAGAGTAAGTTCCACTTTAAGTAAAATCCATATTACAATACGAATACTTTAAGAAATACAGAAATTCAGAGTACCACCTGTTGGTGAAAAATAGAAGTAACTTAATTTCCTGATGAATTGTAGATGCCATGCATTGATGAAGAGCTGGAATCAGTCATGGTTCTTGACAATTTGCCAGGCTGCATAATGTGAAGCAGAATTACAAGAAATCCTAGTTATTTATGATTTAATTATTTCAGGTTGATAATATGTAGTGCTGTTTTAGAAAACCACATTTCAAGTACTTTGCAAACATTATCTACTTTGTTTATAAATATGTCTCTCTGTTTTGGGTTTTTATTTAGGCCATACTTTGTTTTGGATAAATGTGTCCAATTAAAATTAGCCACCCCAATAAGCAATATAGTAAAAAAAGAGAAGCAGTAGAATGTAAGAGGATTTAATGTAGCACAGAGACCACTCTAATATAGAATCATAGAATCATAGAATCATAGGGTTGGAAGGGACCTCTGGAGATCATCTAGTCCATCCCCCCTGCCAGAGCAGGGCCACCCTAGAGCAGGTTACANAATGGCACCTATATAAACAACTATTATGTCAAAGCTGAGATTTTGAAAACTTCAGTACTGCAGGCCAGACTGTATCATTAAGGCACATCTGTGGAGATGGTAGAGGGAGGCTACTGAAGGCACTGAAAGTTCGCTTTTCCCCTAAAAGAGGTGTAACACACACGTATCAGCCAGCCAACAAAGTCAGATAGGAACACAGTCACACAACCACACACACACGAAATAAGCTAGGGTTTGAGCCGTGTGAAAGCTGCTGTCGTTTATAGTTGCTACAAAGGCTTCTCCCTGTTCACAGTAGAGCATTTTTCCATGCATCTCCACACTACAGACCAGCCGGTTTCTAATGGTACTGAGCTTCAGTTGTCTTGAAAGTCTTGAAAGTTTTCCTGAAGTTTGTCATTACATGAATTCATGCCCTGCAGCAACTACAGATACGAAATTCAATGTATCCTGTGTTAAAAACACAGTGTTAAGTCTCATCTGACTTAACTTCCTTCAGATCTAAGAAAATATCCATCCACAAGGCCCATTTTGTTTTATTAAACAGTGGGTAACATTTCTTTCTAGCGCAAGTACCTGAAATAAATAATAAACTAGGCATGAAGGAAAAAAAGTATCTATCAAGAAAATTACTCAAAGAACAGTATAGTCCATCTACTTTTCAGAGCTTTACTTAGAATTTCTACTAATTTTCAATGAATTTTGGCTTATTTTTCTTTAAAGTTTGTTTCACTAATCAGGAAGAGTAATAAAGTGCAAGATTTCTGTAATAAAGTTGTCCTCATGATGGATCTAAATTAATTACAAAAGAAACAAAGAGGGAAGAGTTATATATTTGCACTCATTTTTTAGCAATATTCTTCTTTATCATAATGTAATACAAATTTTTATTTACCCTGTAAATGTCTGCAACAGGGGTAGGCAGATTCTGATACTCAGGTTACCAGACAGCCTTGGAGCAAACAAAGCTTGCTAGAGCTTTCTTCTTTTTCTGGTTTTTAACTTGAAAGTTATCCAAAAATTCATCTACCTAACCCTGCCTGGCTAAACATTTAGAGTCATGACTCAGGCCTTGGTTTGAGCAAACAAAAACTCACCAAGAAAGAAGTGGCATATAAGGCTGCTGCAGGTGTGCTTGAAAAATAGCTAGTGCATCCCGATGCATTCAGATGCCTCAGAAACTGCTCCAAGCAAAGACGTGGCTGCTTCAGACCCCCGGTGACATCAAAATGGTCTGAAAGCATTTTTTCAGTTGGCGTTCTGGTCTTTTGAATTACCTCTATGTGATCCTCCACCTCTGTCTGAACGACATATGCAGTATATACGTGTGTGTGTGTATGTATAGATGTATTTGTAGGTATATAGTCCGTATATATATGGACATATATAAATATTGTGTGTATATATATGCTTACCACTGGGCAAAGGATATTGCTCCTGGGGCCTACTTGCTCTGCATGCAGTCACTAACCTGTGAGTGACGGAGTCTTTTACAGACCTGGCCGTGTCCTCCAAACAAACTTTGAGGGCCAAGACAAAAGCTCAGCCATTGGATGCTGAGGCTCCAAATGCATAGCTGCCAAAAGGAAAAAAGACAGACAGACTGCATCTAAAATACTTCTCTCCACCATGTATACATACTGCAATAAGAAGTGCAATAATGTCAAGCTTGGCTTATGAACTCATTTTCACTATTTGATAGGATACAGTATCACTGGGATTTGTTGAAATGACTAAAAGTGTCTTTTGGGGAACAGAAGGCGCTAAGCACAGCTATAGTATATTTCATTTCATTTTTTGAGCAAGGAATGCATCTTTCTCATGCTGCCACTGACACAAAAGTCAGTCTTTATTGCTGCCTAGAAAAAAGGTTTCATAAGAATCTAGTTGCCACTTGGACACATCTTTCTATGGCTGTCAGCATCTTTAAGATAAATGCATGACTCCTGATGGCAAGCTTCAGCAAAAGAACTATATAAGCATGTATCAATCAGTGTATTTATATACAGGTATATAGTAGTCAGTTTAATACATATATATTGCTGGAGTTGTTTTGTTATTCACTTCTTGTCACTAAATTATGACCTATAAGAACTCAACTTTTTCTATACTTTCTCGATTCCCTTACTAAAATATAACAGGGATCTATTTAATCTTATGTGGTCAATGAACATTTCAGTGCATTTTCACTGTTTTTGACAACTGGAATAAAACCAGATATTTAAAATGTTTTATGAATCAATTCATGGAGTATGTAATACTTGTGACCATTGGAAGGCTTATGTTCTTCTTCCCTTGTTCAAACATATGTTTTATTTTACAAATAAGATTAGAGAAGCATGGGAATAACCATTTCAAATTAATTTAGACCAACCAGCACCCTACATTTAGCAGTGGACAATATCACATCTTTCAGATAGAAACTTTATACCTCTGCTAGGGATAAATAAATGAACGCTAGCAGTAAGATGAAAAGGATGAATATTGCAAACAATACCTGATGATATTTGGCCATTTCAATTCGATAGTAATCCAAACCAAGGATTTGTTTGTACGATAAAAAGCGGGTCATAAAAATATCAAGAGGAAAAAAATCACAAGTCTTTAACTATGCCAACTAGCTGGGTTGAATAGTTTCATATAGCAACCACATTCTATTCTGAAAACTGCTGAGTTTTCTCACCCCACTTCCTACCGGAAAGATGGTTCAAAGTCTCATTTTGTTAAAGAGTATCTTCTTAGTTCCAGCCTAAACTTGTGCACAGCATACAGCTATTTTTTTTTTCTTGTACCAATATTGTCTTTTGGCTTTAGAAACTCCTCCACAGTTTTTGCTCAAGAAAAGTAGAGAGGGAAATGAAGGTCTCTCACAGAGGGATCAAGTGTGTGTCATTCAGTCTTTGCTTAGTGAGACTATTAAACCATATTCTGTTAGTCACTGTTTGCAGAAAATTCTGCCCTTTCTCTGAGCAGTCTCTGTACTCCATTTAATACAAATTCCATTTTCTTGCACGTGGATGATCACAATATATGTAGTACTCTTAAAGATAATTTTCTAGGGCCCTGCATTAATACTTCTTACTCTCCTGCAAATTATTCTGATATGTTAAATTGCATTTCCTGTCTCTGAACCACATCACACTGATAATTTATAACCCATCTTGATGAACTCAAACTGTTCTCCTCCACTGTCATTTCCTTTTCATGAACCTTTCATTTATAGAAGAAAATTCTTTTATCAGTCCTTACTAGTAAGACCTTCTTGTTCTTGCTTTTTATACCAATTTATATTTGCCTCTCTACTCTTAATTGCTTTTTATTTTACAACATATTCCAAGCTTTGCACAGTGCAGAGGTCAAAGTAATTTATCTGCAGCTGCCTAGATAACTTTTTTGTTCTGAAAAGTTACTGCTTCATGAACTATTTTTGATGCCATACAACATCAGGCTTTTAGTAAAAATCATTGCTACCAGACTCATTTGTGCACTTTCCTATGTTTCTGTAGTCAGAAGTCTAAAAACTGAAGGTAATCCATCCCACCAGGTAGTCCATTGAGAGGTACCTGATGAGGAGGTACTGACCTCCTCAATTTTTCCTGACATTTCATATGTCTCAGTTTCCACTTCCATACCTTCGTTCTCATAGCCATTTTACTGTTGCTACATATTCAGAAATGTCCTATTTTCTGCAAACAGAAGCAGAGCGCTAATTTAGGCTGAAACCACACCTGCAGTTATTTTGACCCCTTCATCACTGATCAGGTTGAGCTCAACTGTGGTTAATTATCATCATCTTTCTTAACTTTCTGATCTCCCTGATAAGATTCCCTGATGATCAATCTTTTGTCTTTTTTTTTCATCCTTACAGGATTCCAGTTTTATCTTAGTATCCTGTTTCAACTGTCTAGTTATCCAGCAAAATCTAGAGCTCTCCCCTACGTAATTTCCCTTGTGCTTGGCAACAAACTCCAAGTACTCTGTGTATGTTTCCTTCATATCATTCCAGAGCCTTTGATACGCGAATCTTTTCAGTCTGACCTCTATGAAGTCCTTTATATACCTCAAATCCATGATTTTGAACTAGAAAACATTTTTTAGCAGCCTGTTTGTTTATCCTTCCTTTTCATTTAATCTGAACAAGATCAAGGTATTGGATTGTGTACTTAGTACTTATCAGCCTTCTGGAATAGCTTTATTTCTTGACATTGTATCACTCTTTAATGACAAAATCTCTGAGCTATCCCAAACAGAAATGACAGTGCTGTTCTTGCTAATATGTTTTTCTGCTATCCATATCTAGGAAATTAAAAATCTAGTAAGTACACAAATATAAATACTTGTAGTATTTATAATAAGAAGAACCACAGATTTATATTCTTGGAATCTATACAGTATTTTTACGTTGTTGCAGTGGTATTAATTTTTTGCAATCCTTTCCCAAAATTAATTTGACTAATATATTAATTCGGGGCATCTGCTCCTTTTAACATCTAGCTCAGTCATGCTTGAGCCATTTCAGTGGGAATATTTGTCCTCAATAATAGCAATTAGTAGATTTCTGTTTCCATCAGAATCCTTTTTCTTTTTCACCTTATATCCATCTTTCTTATTCTGTGTGGCAGGCAATTCATTTTTCCATTCTCTGGTTCTGCTTTGGCTTCAGGACTGTCAGTTCTGTAACAGCAGTCCCCACTAGCAAGAACTTGCACAGATTTGTGATGTTTGCAACAGGCCCTTACATTTCCCAAGTATTTAACTTTCAGTTTTCTCTTACAATCTCTTTGACATCATTCACCTTTTTGGGGGATTCCTGCCCCCGTCTGCCTTCATTTTCTTCTTCCTCTGCTGGAAAGAGTCGTCTTTCTCCTTGTTCTTGTCACCCGTTCTCCTGCGTGACTCTCTTTTTACTTCTCCAGCACAGCAAAGCTTGTTCCTCAGGGAACAAAATGACGACTTCTTTATCTCAGGAATTAGACAAGCCAGACCAGGGAATAATCCTGAGCTATTGGTTTGAGCCTGCATTCAGCAGTGAAGAGAGGGAAACATGGAAGTTGCTGCTGGAGTGGGATGAAGACTACATATGGCAGAGTCCCAAAAAGCAGCAGCTCTTTACTTCTGCTTAGCTTCTGTCAGTCAGTTGTCATTAGTTGTCTTATTTAATTAACAGTTTATGCAATTACGGGCCTAACAGTGCAGGCCTTAGTCAGGCAAGGCTCCTGCTGAGTTTTTAAAGTGACTTTTCTCCAAGTTTTTCCTTTCTAGACCTCAAGATCAAGTACAAGAGAAATAATAGCTGGGTTCCCTCTCTTTTGTGTCTGGACTGATTCCCACACCATCTGTAACAAGCATTTTTAAACAACTTGTTTGTGCTCTAGGGTTCCCTACAGAAGCAACGTGCTGCTGAGTACGTTACTGAATCAGTTCTGTTTCAAGAAGGGATAAGGCCATCATCTAGCTAAGCCCTAGCAAACTTCCAGTATCAAGCATTACTTCAGAGTTTCAGGAAAGCCTTATTTATAACTCAAGGGTTTAGTCATCAGCAAACATAGCAGCTTAGGTTCATGAGATACAATATTAAGTTTTATATTTATGCAACACCACAAAGAAAACCAACAATCTTCACTTTTTGTGAGAAGCTCCTTTTGGTCCAGATTTGACCAAAATCTATGTAGTCTCCTGCATAATGGAGTAATTTCCTGACTAAACTTCCCAGAGCCTGGACCTTTGAGCAACAGTAGAAATGACAAGAGAAGCTCGAAGATTATTTAGAAATGTCAAGCCCAGCGATGTAGCAGCAAGTGCTTTCATTTTTTTCAATTTTGTTAACTGTAGTATTGAATCAGCTTTACACTGAGAAAATAACGGATCTATTTCTGACGACTGTAATAACTGAGGCTCATGAGGTCTATCCCAGTTGAGAGCTCAAGTGCTGCAAGGTCAATGAAAGTTTATAAAATGTTCCAATAACTGTTAATAACATATACTGACGGGGTAAAGTACAAAAGAGAGAGAAAAGTGAGAAAAAAATAGCCTAAGAACAGATTATATCTGCCTGTGGATATCATAAAAGGACTGCACTGAAGCCACCTCTGGTAAGAAAAAGCAGCGTGGAAATGAATGAACCAAAACTGATGTGTTGGAAACACAGTTGGTTCAACAGCTGCCCTTCATCACTGCCTTTTTAATGGTCTTTAAAAAGGCAGTTTGAAAGGAACAGGTGGACACAGAATCCAACCATTAGGAAGGCCAATACTATTTTTTTAACTCCAGAGACTTTGGCCTTTGTTTGTGAGTCCTGAACTCACCTCCCTAAGGGTGTTAACCAGATTAGCTTGTTAAAAGTTAGCAAAAACCCCTTCCTGATTAATGTGAGACCTTTCTTCTCTGTTATCTTCCCAGGATCCAGGGGGAGGAATTTGGTAGTAGAATCTACTGTGATTGTGCTCCAGCCTTGGATGCTAAAAATTATTTAAAAAAAAAAACAACAAAACTCCTATTTCTCCTGCGTTACCAGATTTCAGTTTCCCAATGTGTGTTTGTTTTCTTAAAAAAAAAAAAAAAAATCTTTCAAAGAACTGAAAAACTGAAATAGCCTTTTTTTCTCCTATGATATATGAACCTATGACAACATATTAGATACTAACTAGTAGATTCTAACATAAAAAAGGTCTTTGATGATTTTTGACCCTTTTTCTTTTTTTCTTTTTTTTTAAATCATTATTTCTTATTTTACATGTATACCCTAGTTTCTGTGAATTGGTAACTAAGTACAAGTATCTCTACTTAGAACCTATTTACCATCTGACACACCGTTACAATGGAATTGCCATATGAATACTGATAATTCACTAGGCTTATTTATCCTTTTGGAATAAAGGAAGTTGTACAGAAGCTCAAGTACAACAGAGCTATCCAGTGTGACTCCAGATCTGCTAAATTGTGCCACTGAACAAACCACCCTTCATGGGCTGTGGCAGAATGTCTGAGGAGCTAGCAGAGACTTGGCTGAGAAACAAGAGGCCATCAGACCACGGAGACAAAGGCCACTGTTCACACTGCAGCAGCTGTGTGTCCAATCTACATTTGTCCATTCCTGGAAAAGATTTTGCCCTTGCTTTCCTTGCCGGAATACAGCTGCTGCTGACTAATGAGTGCTGCTCAGAATGACTACATTTTGCTGTAAGTGAACCACAGACTCTATGCTTCCCCCATGACTACTGATGGAGAATGTAACTGAAATATAAGTTCTCTTTAAATAGCCCTATGAAAGCTTAAAATATGTTTTAATTTGATAAATGGGTGGTGCGCGTATGGAGAACTATGCAATGTATATCTACCTTCATACAAATAGCGCAAGACAGTGAGGGTCTTCCTGATCATTTCTGAACAATAATTGCTATGGGTTAAAGGACATTTCGGATTTTTCAATGTAAAAGGTTACCATGGTATATGAAAAACTTTTCTTCCATTCATATGTAGCAGGATTGCAGCACAAATACAACCCAAAGTGAAATTATTCTGAAATCATATGATCTTGTTAACGCTTAGGTAATTTCACCATGAATTATTTACAAATCTCTGTTCCTCAGACATGTTCCCCACTGCCTACTGAATACATGATTCAGGTTATTTCACCTTCCTTTTGCATTATCATGTGCTTCCCACGGTCTTGCCACAGTCTTATTTCTTACCTCACTCAGCCATATTTCTTCTTATGTTTTATTTTAGACAGAATTCATTCCAGGGCATATGACTCAACTTAAGAATTTAATTATATTTTAGCAGGTAAAGTTTAAGAGTTTTGAGTCAGATACATCACTGGGTAATTTTTACATCACCCAGTACAATATCACATATCAGTTTATATTAATACACAGTTCTCTATTATATGAATATATGGCTTCTCTCCTTCTTAGATGACACAACTATTTAAATCTTGTATCAACGAGGATTTAAATAAACATATCTGCTTTATGATAGCTTGTTTTATGGTTGAAGGGGGTTCAGTTGGCCAGTTGTTCAGCTGTCATTCATCACAGTGAAATAGCACTGATATATACTGATTATTGAATCTTCAACAAGCTGGATAAGCAATATTTCCTTACCAGCTGACACTATGATATATTTAGTTGCTAGTACATTTGTATTCTGAAACTAATGTTATGAGGCAATTTGGTTTCATATTCCTGAAAGTATGCATTACTATAAAATGCGAGTACTAACTGGCCATGAATTGTTCATTTCCTAATGTTTTTAAATCATTGTGAAGGTTGTTCAACTGAAATGATTTCACATTTTTTTAGCTTCTAATGTTCAAAATGTATGATATCCTTTAATTGCAAGAACTAAACTCCTTATTAAATGCTTTATATCAATGCTGAGTTTATTATTTTCAACTGTTGTTCTTCTGTATCCAATATGTGCAAGTTATAACGGAGCTAAATGATTTAAGTAGACTGAAAATAAGGAAAAATCATTCTCTGCAGTATGACCAACCACTCTCATACCTGAAGCTTATTGTCAGTATTATCTCCTATATATAAAATTCTTCAAACAGATTTTGGTTCCTAACAACGTTTATCCAATTTGAATTAATTTTTCATTATATTCTGAAAAAAAGGTTGTGCAAAGTAATCTCCAAAGAGCATTGAGGTTTACATAAATGGAAGCTAAGGTGATATTTCAGTTCAAATGAAACAACATATTGATTTTCCACAAGAATTCTGATCTTTGATTCAGCAGTGCACTCGCATGATGGTGCTATAGGAATATACACATTCACGGATAAGGATCCTCAGACTTTTATCCATATGTCTGAAATGAATGTTATAATGGACAAAACATCATCGTTCAGAAAAAAGGTGAAGTGGCAATCAACTGATTAAGCACAGAAGGGATTTATGCACTGTTTGTAACACAGTTCAGATTACGCTTTCAGGAAGTTGCTACAAAGGCCATCTTAGTCTGGAAAAACTACAGAGGAAGCTGACAGAAACCATTCACCTAGAAAACCTCTTCTGCCATAGTTACTGGTTTTGTTCTTAGTCTTTGTTTTAGTTTTAAAAACAAGAAAGAGGAGATTTGCAGTTAGCAGGCGCAGGGCTGTCTTGTTGCAGGTGAAGTTCCTACGCAAAAAGTAGTATTCATAAATAAAAAGGACATTTTTATTTTGCTCAGGAAAATTGTTGATATTTCTGTTTCCTGCGTTTTCAAGATCTTTGAAGCACTGTTGTTACCATAAGAATCTCCTTTGTTTATACCTATAATACACAGCCATATGCATGCGCGCACGCACACCTGTTTATGCCTATCCATTTATGGATAATTTCAGATAGATTTCAGATAAACCAGGAGTACTCATATTCCAAGCACTTTTGGGACTCATAGTACAAATGGGACCCTCTGACAAACACTAGAATTAGGGATTACAAGAAAATGGGAGGAAAGCATTGGAGAGGCTTTTTGCTTAGTCTGAAGGAGGCTCAGGAAAGCAACTAGAGTTATCCTGTTCTGTCTTCTGGGAAAGGCCTGGAAGGAAGAATATGGGTAAGAACTCTCTTTTTAAGAGTCATGGAATATGAGATCCACAGAGATGAGAAGGAAATAAATAAAAATAATGAGTGGACTGGGCAGGTAAAGCCCGCTTGTGAGCCCTATACTAAAGCATGATGGTAGAAGTGTCAAGGATGATAGAAGCAGTAACCCTTTGGTGTGCTGTCACATGCATTTACTCTCACTGAAAAGCCTGCCCAGACAACGCAAGAAGGTCTTTCTCTACTTCTTTTCATTAGTGAGGAACATCCAGGTGGATGAGGGACAAAAGCAGTGGGGAGAGTAAAGTGTATATGAAGTTTCATTTTCTTTTGGAGAAATGATCTTGTTACCATGAGAATTCCTTGTGGCTTAATAAAGATGCTAGCACACATTAATACACAAGAAAAAACTACAGTTTGATCATCCCCAGTGTATGTATGGAAAAAGGATGTAGCTTCAACAGCAGAATACTATCTGATGATTTAGCACATTGCTTCACTAAATACCTTTGAATTTTAAATTCCCCCTTCCTCCCCCCTGCCCCCTCAGAATCTACATTTTTTAACATTCTAAGCAAAATTGTGCATAAAAAGAAGAAATTTGAAAAAGATTTTTTGTCCGGATTATGAGAACACATGGTTCCACCTTTTATTTCAACTATCATTTTACTGTAAAATTTTTGTCCTAACAGATATGGCAGATATGCAGATCTAGAATTTAAAGAAAGTTTAGTGCAATGCACTTTCTAAGATAGAATGACAATTACCCAATTTCTTTTCAGTTATTAAAGAATAAAAGAATTTCAATTATCATAAAATAGAAGAACGTGGAAATGAAATTTGACCTAGCAGAATATATGGAAGCATTGCTTGAGAACAAAAGACATTTTGGTAGGTCATATAAAAAAAGAGACAGGCTGCTATACAGAGGAAGGAGAGATCAAATACATGGAGTTGTTTGGATGTCTATGTGGCATTATTTCTTTGAACAATTGTTACTCCCTCTTCTCTAGGTGAGCGGCAGTCAGCCAGAAGCATCCCGTAAGCAACATCTGGTCCAGAAGCCAGTTTTGAACTATGCTCATACATAAGAAGCAGATAACGCTGCAGGCTCCTAAAATGAATTTTCATTCATAAGTAATGGAATACTTTATCACACTTTTGCTTAGGTTTTTGGTTGTAAAGAACATTTTAAAAACCAGATTGATATCACGGAGAGATAGGTTTATTCATTTAAGAGAGGACCCTGGGAGACCACCTACTCCCAACTTCCTTCTCAAAGCAGGGCCAATGTTCAATACAGACCAGGCTGCTTTGGGCTTTATCCAACCAGGTCTTGAAAACCTACTTAATGCTATTATTTGAGACATCTGTGATATGAACACCAGTAAAAGTGCTCTGTGAGCTCTTTGGACATTTCCTGCTGGATTTATTCAGAACAGATTACCTCAGAGGTACTTCAGTAAGGAAGTTCCTCAGGAATTTTCCAGGGGATATCATTGTAGCAGAACTGCAATGACATTTTTCCAGTCTAGGAAATGTGAATAGGTTACCCAGTCCTACTGTTAGTATTTGTTTATGAACAGTGTTGAAAACATGGGTGAGGTGGTTTATGAACCAGTTTCAACACTGTTTTATAAACCAGTGTTGAAAACACTGTTGGGGTGGTTGGGACATTCTATTAGACACCTGTCATTTTTCTTCGATCTCTAGAGTCTTTAGTGGGGGTCCTTTTTGGAATTACAGAAGTACCCATAGCTTCTATTTTAGCAAAACATGCATCCTGCACTGATGTCAACCCATAGTCCGCTGCTAAGTATTTTGTTGTTTTGTTGATGCAACCACAGGCTACACTTTTAGGGAAGCAGTTCTTCCTTAAGGAAATTAACAAAAATAAAATTGTCTGTTTGATCTTCATTCATAAATAGCATAAATAGCTTGTTTTGGTACTACTTGGCTTTGATGCTCTTAAGAAGTGCTGTGTTACATTGTGAAAATTCAGGAAACAATTTGATTGAATGAAAGGGAATTCATAAGACACTTATTCTACAGATAAGAGTTATTTTCTAAGATTTACGCTATTTCTTCTGAAGATACACTCCCCCTTGCTAACATATGTCAGAATTAGGATCCATAAAAATTTAAAATTGGTAAGAAAACTTTCTTTGTGACATATATGGCATCACCTATAAAAGCAGAGTAGAGTACAATCATTTAAGTGATTTTTCATCTCTGTGGGACATGAGATTACATCTTTGTGAAGAATAAAAATCTGACCTAGGCTAAGGCAGTTCGTAATATCACTAAATTCTTACTCATAACATGATGGGAACAAGTTCCAATTATCATTTTTTCATCTTTCCAAAAATAAGATTAATACTATTTTTAGTAAATGGAAGAAAATAATTACTTACATAAAAGAGAACTAATACAAGGCAAGGGTTGAATTGTTTCAAGGATTTCACTGTTTTATATGAAGATTCTTGAGATCTGTTTAATTGCAAGGCCATTTCCTCACATATCAAAATATATAGTTTTAATATTTTTTCTCCTGGATGAATCTTAAATCTATTTTCTCTACATTAAACTCACAGAGAGCATGAAACTGTAGCCTAAAGCTTGTGTTTACAGGAAAGCAGCAAGTAATGTGTGGAAGACAAGCAAGAACTAGAACTGAGGAAAACCTGATCACTTGCAGCCTATGGATTCACGCTTCCTATTTTCTGGGTTTTTTAAACCTGGTAAATTCTGACTTTAGTTTTGAACCAGGGGACAGCATAATTATGAAATGTAGTTGCTAAGTCAGCGGTCTAAATATAGAGACAAAAATATAAATTCAGATACTTACTTTTAAATTTTCTTGATCTAATTTATGTTTGAAAAGGTTACACTTGTGAAGAGAGAGTTCTTGTGATCAAGTTCTGCAGTTCCTTTGCTTTAGCTGCTAAGATGGACATTCAACAAACTGCATCAAGAAAAACTGCACTGATACTTTGTACTTGTAACAGTGAAATGGTAATTCTATTTTCAGCTCAAGTGGAGCCGTATAGCTGGATATTCTATTCAAGGGCTTCTCAATCTTTTTTCCTCCTACATCTCAGTATATGTAATCACACTTTCCACGGCTTTCCATGACCCTACAGTCAACTCTTTGCAGCAACTCATCCACAGATTCAGAAGCGCTCCAAGATATTTTCTGTATGTTTTCCAGGGACACAAAAGTAACATCCACGACCCCAACAAAAACACTGTTCTCTGCTCTGGTCATAGGACTAAGTAACTCATAAATTGAGATCTTCTGATCTACGCAAATATTGGCAGACTAGATGAGTTAGAGGAAATGCTGAAATATTTCAAGACTTTATCTCTTAAGAAAGCAGAGGGAGAAGTGTGAAGATCAAGCAGATGGAGATTGTCAAAAGCCTTTATTAATGTTTGATTTTATGTATCACACTATATGAGGCACTGATACACTCAATCTTTTTACTGCTCCAGATACACATTAGATAGGATCTGTGTTGCCTGGAATGGCTGATAAACATAAACCACCTTTTGTAATCGCAAGAAAAGTAGTAAGAGTTATTACACAGGAAGAAGATTTATAATGTTGCCACAGGGCACATTACAAACAAACAGGAAAACAAATGAACATTAAAGGCCAGAAGATGATGACTTTATTGTTCTTCAAGGTCTGCCCTCACCATATGGTCTATCTAACAATCTATGATTGTTTTTACCTTTTCCAATTTTTTATTGTCCTTTTGTGTTACACACATAAAATGTTAGGAAAATTAACCACTGGCACATTCTGATAAGATGGTTTTCAAACATAAAATGAAAAACCTTTCAGCATTTTTCCCTTTGAAAATAATACTAGCTTCATTTTGTGTCTAGATTTAAAACCCTTATTTGTTTTCTAGGAGCTGCCAAATGGTGTCCAAAATGATACCTGACTGTATCTTACAACACAAAAAAAAAATGTCTGTTCTAACGCAATCAGGCGCAAGTCCTGCCACTGCATCCAAAACCAGGCAGACAAGAGGGGGAAGAGGTGATAGCGGCAGAGGTGATAGCAGCTCTTGTGCAGGCTGCATACTCCCCACCGTTTGACTACATCCAGAGCATTTATGGCCCATATTTCCATCCCAGCCCCTCTGCTGCCTACTCCTAGCTCATTTACCTTCTTCCAGCTACAGCCAGAGCACCCATATGACAGGGGTGGTCCAGGTCTCTGAGATGCGGGGGACACTGGCCTGTTGTTTAGAGTGCTGGACACTCCCCAGTCATTTTGGGGTGCTCTGTTTCCTCCTTTGAGCCCTGCTCATTGTTTCCTGCTTTTCTTCCTGGTTACTATTACTGTTTGACAGCAGATGTGACTGAGCAGCCCTGCTCCAAAAGTGGAGGAGAAGATGTGCTTTCCAGGATCTTTGAGGTGGGGTTCAGAAACTTTTAACCTGCCTAACTGAGGTGCATTTTTAGAACCACGCCCTTCCTTCTCCTTTCATCCACAGGTGTGGGGTACAGGAATTCCAGGTCCCCATCTTGCCACTGAAATAATAGGAGAATGCCATCCCCGATAGCGGTGAACATGTTTCCCTATGTCTTCCCTCCTGGCGTGTTAGATGTAGGTGTAGATGTGTGTGTGCTTGCGAGGGCATGGGCATGTGGCGGGAAGAAACAATTTTGGCCCCCCTGGTTTTAAAAGAACTTCATCACCAATAGGACAGAAGAGGTTTCTAAAATGCCCACACACCTGATAAGCTGATGGACAATTTCCAGCCTTCCTTGTCTCACCTTTTTCCTCTGCCTTGTGGTAGAGATAGCTTCTGACAGAGCAGAAAGAAGAGTAGCAGACAACGCAGCCCCTACAAACAACAACACTGGCTCTGCTGTACCTCCCAAAAGCAAAGTGGTGCCTAGCTAGTGGCTAATTTCCCCTGCATATTCTTTGATTGTATGAATAAGAAACACTAGAAAATAAACCTAGCCCATTTTATGCTCAGTCACTGCCTGTGGGAGCATTACTCTCTATTATAGCTAAGCTCTGTGAATTTGAAATACATATTCAACCTTCAGTAATATAAAGTTTCCTTATGTTCTTCTTGGCATGGGGAAAGTTTCACGAAGAAGGGGCTGGAGTTTGATAGAGAGCTGTTTTGTGCAATGGCACGTTCTCCTGAAATGGTAAGGAATTTCTCTGCAGAAGGGCAACCGAACCTCTGAATCAGGCACGTCAGAGGTGAATCCAAGAGAAAAAGAAAGCTACAAAAAGTCTTGAGACCAAAGATACGGTAAAAAAAATTGTTGGCTACAAGCAGGTGCTGTAGTGCTATGGGAATTTCACTGTGGATGTCAGGATAAGGAGGTTTGATGAGTTCTGTCTTCCAACCAAATCACAGATGACGAATGGGAGGTCAGTTTGACCCTCAAAGACTTTCTTCTCATGTGAAATATGTGGCAATCTTTCACAGCCTGAAGCAAGTAATACATTCCTTTGTTGTTCACTCTTTGCATGTATGACAGCGCGAACTTCAGATTTTTTATTTTCCTTGCATATCATTTGTTAGATCATTTGTTTTTGTAGACTGAATGGTCATCTTTTCTCCAAAATGAATAGAAAAGATTAATAATTACAAAGGACCAAGATACTGTGCCTTGCCAGATGTCATTTATTATGTAAACGCTGAGGCTATTTAATGCTTTCAGCATAAGGGGACCTGCCCTTGTCCAGCAATACTGAATTCTGCAATGTTAATTATAATAATGCTTACAGGCTGTAGTGAAAACTTTTAACGAAGGAACGGCTGATCTGCTGCGGATGCATCAGTTGCCAGACTGAGTCAACTTTCAAGCCACAATGAGCTGATGAGTCCTGCTTGTGGGCATGTGCGTGTAAGTAATCAAAACAAAAACAGTCAGAAACACATAGAAATGGAAATGCCAGCATTGTTCCTATCTGTAAATTTCTGCTCATGTAGTGACTCAGTTGGTAATCTGTAAAGTGTTCCTAGGTCTTGCCAAATGCTAGGTAGTATAATTGACTAGTATTAGCACTGTTTGCAAAACAGAGTTAATGAACTAGTTGTAGCGTTGTAAAACAGACTTTATAAAAACAGGTGAGAGACAAAAAAGGCATTAATGCTCTCCTAGGCAAGATTCTTGTATTAATCTTAAAATATTTAATTGACAAACTCCAGCAACTCCAATGAGTCTGCATGCTATGTAAATGAGATGTACAGCTGATGTAGAAAAAGCTAACTAACTCTGTATTTTATTAGCTATATATCTCCCTCTGTTAAATTTGCATCCACCTCATCTATTCCTGTGTAGGCATCACCTGTTCTGAAAGAATGTCACCTTACATGTGACTTTTAAGCCAGAGACATATTTTCACACAATCTTATAGCGCAGTGAAGAGGAAGGATAAGAAATGATCGATTTAACTAATGAATTCTTCAGTTACTTCAACCAAAAGAATAATTCAGGAAGTAAAGACTAAATCAGATTGCTAAAGAGGAATACAAAATAACACAGGCAAGCATGTGGAAACAAAAGACCAAGGCATAAAACCCATGAAACCAACAAGACATGTCACAATAACAACTGCACAGCATGCTAGCAGAAGAGTAGAAAAAAAACCTGGCTCATTACCCAACAGAGAAGGAAACTACTAACAGCTAAGAAACCCCATGTATTTTGTGCCCTTTTTGAATCTCGCATCCCCAAAATCCCCCATCTGTCAGCACTGGCTTCCACAATGGATGACTTCATACCAGTGAGATAAGATCTCAGCCTAGAGGAAGGGGAAAACAGGTATGAATACACTTAGCTAAGACAACTGTTTGGAGATCAGCTGTCTCTGATAAAATTCATTCTAAAATATTTATGGAACTGGCTGAAATAAACACATTCACTAGCAATTATTTTCGAAAATTCATTGGGCCAAGAGGCAGCCTAAATCCAGGCTAACCCTAAGAATGGTGAAAGGAAGTGAGCTGGAGGATTTAATGGGGATTTTACAGATTTTTCAGCTTCATTGTGGACCCTGAGTAACCTTGATACAAGTAACTAAACCATTTGCAAGCAGAGAAGAGACTGAAAGTTTACAGGATTAATAGCAGCTAATGTGGATTTGAAAAAAATTAAATGTGTCAAATCAATATAATTTTATTCTGCAGAGGGGTAATGAGACTTGTGGACAGAATGGAAACACAGAAACATAGAAACATGTTTCATATCATGACAGTAACAAAACTTCCAATGATGCCGTGCATGATACTCCGATAAGCAGGTTAGGGAGACGTGATCTAGACAAAATATATTACAGGACGATCTGGATAAAATCTGCTACAGCGTGGGCTGTAAATCTTGTTGGAAAACTGTAATCAGAAGGGTAGCTATCAATGAATTACCGCCCACAGTAGAAGAGGTCTGCTCAGAATCTGTTTTTACTTAAATCTTGTCATTAATGAATTTGACGCTAAAGTAAAAAAGAAAAACTTATTAAATGCACAGATGACGGAAAACCAGGTGAGGCTTCAAGTGTGTTGAGACATAACAATAGAATTCAAAATGACTCTGACAGATTGCAGAAATGATCCAACAAAACAAATTCAGCAGTGAGAAATGCAGTGCGCAGTTGTGCAAGTAACAGGTGAAAAGCGACCTGTTAGAAATCAGTCCTATGGGAAGAGATAAACAATGTAAGCATAAAAAGGTTGCTCTCTGAGGATCATTTTTGATAGACAGCACACTTCTAAGCCATCCATGTGTCCACATTGTGCACCTGTTATCTAGTCCTGTTCTCCATATACCAGGAAAGGAGGAGAAAAATTAATATCAACTATGTACACTGAATATTTTAGGGAAGGTAAGATCTAAGTTGAGATATTTAATGTCTCTAGATACACCCGAAAAGAATGAGATCTGCTCTATGGGAAACTATAGTTATCTGGACAATAATGTTTCTTTATTAGGATTTTGAACCTCAGCAAGAGGTAAATACCCTTTAAAATATTGCCTGCAGAAGCAACCATGCCTTCCCTGGGTTTTTCAATGCGGAGCTACAGCAGATCGGGAGATCTTGACCTCTAGATTGGCTGGCTGTCTCGGCACGTGGGGATGGACTTTAGAGGGAAGTTACATTAATCTATGGACTCTTAGGAAACTGCAATGAAAAAAATCATCACCAACTTCTAAGAAAATAAGCTCTTTTTGTGTTGTGCTGTGTAAAATGCAATACTGGTCCTTTCCACAGGAGTTCTTAAGGTTTGTAGGCTGTAAAAGTCTATGCCATTTCATTCAGAAATTTCTTTTATTCATACATGTTTTTTTCCTATATCTAGGAAAGCTTCTGCTTTTCTGAGGTAATTCTTGGAGAAGAAAAAATGGCTTTAAATCCCACCTCCCCACTCTTTGGCTGCTTTGAGCTCTACATTGACGAAGTCCCACAAATCCATAGGTCATTCAAAATTCTGATTGCCTCAAGGCGAGGGAAAAGGTCTGGCTTGAGTCACATGGAGACAGAACAGGGAAGCATAAGCTGCCTCTGGGAAGGGGCTGGTGTCCATGGAATATCTTGACAGGCTTTCTACAGCAGGTATAAATTTTTTAATCAATCAAAATTGAGACAAAACTGTTCAGTTGTTTTGTTGTTTTTTTCTTTCACATTTTGTCTTCTTCAAGCATCCTCTTTATTGAAAAAATAATTATTGAAAAATGTACTTTTCAATAATTTCAGATTTACAGCTGAAGAACATCATGTGAAATGAAGTCTCATGTGCAACTTCTTCTCACATAAGGCACTACCTCAGTGAAATTGCCAAGAAAGAGCTCAAGAAGATACTCTGGGAAATGTAAAGTGTTGCAGCTAAAATATTCTGGCTTTCAATTTTTTTGCTGAATACTAGGAGTTCTGTGCAGAATACGCAGACTCTCTCAGTTGCTGTTGTATAAAAGCTGTCAAAGCAGCACTAAAAGATCTGAAGATTACTGGGTATTTTAAAAGCCCACAGGAAAGGAGTCATTCTTGAGTCTTCATGCTAAATTATGATATAATCCAAGTGACTAGTTATTTGTTGTTACCAGAGGTGTTTTTAATATCAGTGTATTTCTTCTACCAGTAAAATATCATGTAAAAATCAAAGTAATTTTCTGAAGCTGTTGCTGTCTTTAGAGTCTGCAAAAACCACATGGTATTGCTTAGAAGAACATTGGGTGATGTTATCCTCAGACTCTTGTCAATATATGACTCTAACAAAGAGGACTGGCTTTATTTTTTGGCTTTAGGTCAGTTTTTGTAAGCAGATGAGTTCTAGTTGCTCAAACATGGTGGAATATTAATAAGTACTGTAAGGATATGTGGAAGGTAAAAGCTGATTTAAAAGTAAAGGATATGTAGATATTCTTGAGAATATTGTTGAAAAACAAAAAGAAGAGACAGAAAAAGTAATAAACCCCACCTAGATACACAGCCCAAAGGAACAAGAGATAAGAGAGACAATATCAAAGACCAGATCTCTCAGGACACATATTGAAGGAACACAACTGAACGAATCACCCAATGCCTTGGAGAGGTTCCACAAGCTTTTTGTAACTTTTGTAGTCATAGTTTCCTACATCTCCTTAAGAAAAATAGGAATGTGATGATGGACAGAGAAGGAAAACAGGGCCCTTAAGAATAAGCATGAAAGTCCCTATAGTCTATTAGGATAAAGGGGTATGGCTTAGAGTCATCAGGGTACTGGCAGTGAAATTTGACCTGAAAGTGCCAACAGGTCTGTACCAAGGTCAGCAGCACAGAAGAAAGAAAACTGAAGGATGACAGAGCTGGCTGTGGTAAACAGTAACAGTGGAAAGAAATCAGGTGATAATAGATCTACAGAGACAGGAAATCAAGAGCAGAGGAGGCACCTGTGATACGGTAGGTGAAAGAGCCTTCCCCATTACTCTGGAAGGCTAGAAAAGCTCCACTGTCTGTGCTGGTCTGAAAGAGTAGTCAGGACTTTTACCGTAATGGTCAGTAGTTTTGGCCATTCTTCACAACGAAATATAGCAATATGCAGTATGTGGTTGTCAACCACACTTCTTCCAGTAACGTCATGTTTCTTTGCCAATTACTCGTAAGAGGAAAAGCTGAGACCACCTGACAAACCAGTGGAAGAAGAAAAGCCTACCAGCATAGCAGCCATAGTCAGCATGGTCTGCCTTTCGCTGCAGTTCACGTTGTGGTGGCTGTTTGTACTTGCCCACTGTGGAATATACTGTCTATATTCAGGGATTTTTTGTATCTTGCTTATGTGTTGTCCCTCATCCAAAGACCTCAGTCTAGTCCATCAGTGTGTGTGATATCCCCATTTTATAAATGAAAAAGTAGAAACAAGTTGTATAGAAGTTATGGATATGTCATGATCCAGTGAAGACCTGTTACAGAGCATCCTAACCCTCAATCGTCTGTTTTAATGACTGCCTCATACATATATTAACAGGTCTGTTATCCCTAACACTGTAAGAATCTTGAGTTTGTTATCCGATATGTTAAAGTTCCAGATCACGTTTCTTATAATAGACTAATGCAACATTATACCCAAAGAACAAGTCACTAAACAACCACTGATGAAATATCCTTTACATATCGAAGTATTTTTCTTCACCGTAATACACTGATCATTACTTCTACATATAAAACCTAAGTGAAAGATAAAATTCACATATTGTTCAAATTAATGCTTGTCATTTTAATACTTACAAACACACATTGCATTCTATGAAGAGTAGTTCTTTTTTTTGAGCTCTGTGTATGAAAACGAAAACTGTAGTTTTAAAAAAGTTTCTTTTTTAGACACTATGGATTACTAAAATGACATGGCAGCAAGATGAGATCCCTCACACATAGGGTTTTTTACAAGAAACAGAGAGCCAGCTCTGCAAAGTGAAAGTCCACCCTAAACTTAAAATTCCTATTAAGGGTATGAAGATTAGAGTCTACGCTGTGTCACACAGTTGCTTGATGCAATATTAGGTTAAATTGACAGCCACCTTGTCAGTCACTCATTGGAATAAACAATAGGAAAAAAGAATCCAAAGATGGATAGTTGCTCACCAACATTTTTCTGCAGAATATGTTCAAACTTCCAAAAGCACAGTACTATTCTCTGCTGCGTTATAACAGCTGAAAAATCTCCCAGGCATCACAAAATAACATAAACATAATCAAAGGTCACTGAATCTAATACGATTTTCTAAATTGATATCCTAGAGTAAAAAAGAAAAAGATTTGCCATCTGAACTCTGTATGTGACAATAGTAACTTATTTTAGGGACACAGTTGACATGGGAAACGTCAAAGATTTTTTGTAACTTGGTTGAAAGGTTTTGTCACTTTAAAAGTATTCTTGCTGTTGAGTTTTGTGAGAGCTGTCACAGCATACTTTTAACATCTCTCCAAAAGGGCTGATGCTGGGACCAACTACGCTACTTTTGAACATCTCCAGTTGTTCTCACAGTGTGCGGCCACAGTAGAGGTTGTGGGAATTCCAAAGTCTAGCCAAAATCACTGGCTAAATAAATCTAATATAAATACATTTTTAATAAAGTCTTGATTAAAAAAAAGAAAATCTTTACATTAGGGTTTAGAAATGTCTTCTTTCCCTCTTAGTACTTTGTATTACTTAACAGCTTATTACTTCGATTTTTTTCTTCTTGCATGAAAGGTAATAGAATACTAAACTCAGTTATCTTTTCCTTTTTAATTTAAGCAGGTGGTGCTGATAAAACATATCTTTCTGTTTTCCACTAAGTTAAAAATAACAGAAGGAGGTCAGGTATGCAGTAATACAGAGATTTAAATAACAGGATTAGACGAAAATAAGCAGTTACTTTTTCTGCTGAAAAAGCATAGAGTAAGAAACTCAAGTTTTCTTTCAACAGCTGTTATCCTGAAACCAAAAGAGTAGGAGGAGAACAGGAAGTGAGGGAAAACACATCCTGCCCCATGTGCTCCACATATTTTCTTGAGGCATTTAAAAGCAGTGCTGAAAATGATCCCACAGAACAAAGAATGGTGACAGCCTTCAACAGCGGTACCAAGCTGGACAATTTATAATTGTTTAAAGGTTGTTCCGCTTATTTTTTCCTTATTTCCATTTTTACAACATCATTGTGAAAGTCTAATTTTCCATGTAGAAAACCGTGATGTTGAAGACTCCCATTAGGAAAACTCAGCATTGTACCTATCCATTGCACACTCATCCATTCTACTCTTAGGTAGACGGCCATTTAAATTGTAGCAATTGACTTTCCTTCATTGCTGAAAATGATTCTTCCAAAACAAGTTAGTTCATGGAAGTGAGATTATGACTGAAAACTCTACAAGAGTCTCTCTAGTACAAATCCTGTATAGGACTAGAGATATCCAATTATGCAGGAGAATCTGTAGTAAAAAGTGGTTAAGATGATTGGTTAACATGCATGAACCGGATGATCTGATATTCTCCAGTATTTTTTTGAGACAAATTCTGGGGCCTGACTGAAGGAAATACCAGGCCAAAGCAGGAAACAATCAGGCATCTGCCTTACAACCATGAAGTACAAACCAGCTTAGCTGAGGAAAGAGAGGGAATGAAGCAGCTTTGGTTCTTGTCCCACTTGGCTGAAATGCCCTTTGTTCCAATAGGGAACACCTACATCACTCACTGGTACAGTGCAAAGAGGGTAAAAGTGGGGTTCAGTTTTCTGAGATCTACTAAGGTTTCAGGACTTTGTGTCCGCATTACATCTATATAAGCACTACAGCTCACAGTAGTTGCTGGGGTTCAGTATGTACAGGGCATGCTGGAGAACTTCGGGTCTATGTTGCAAACAGTGCTCTCCAGACAGCACCCGTCTGTGACTTCAGCCTTGGCGCCACTGGTGGGGGAACCACTTTAAATGCACCAGGAGCATACGCGAGAAACCCCAGGTACGGATGCAAGGAATAGTACTAAGTGTCCTCCTGTAGACTAAAAGATTAACGTACATGTCACACAAGTACACTAAGCAAAAGCTTTGAGGAGCAAGAAAATTCTTGCAAAGAGTCCTTGCTAACTGTTGTATACCCATGGAGTTTCAGTGGTTTGGGGTTTCACAACGGTTGCTACTGTAACTATCAAACGAAACTGAGAAAAAGAATCTGAATTGGTGTCAGATGAGATGCCAGTCTCCTGACCACTGGGAAAACAGATCGACAGTCTCCAGGAACTTAAAGCCATGCTGCTCGGAAAAAGCGGTAGTGTGCAACTTTTGGAGCGTGATGTTCATGGAGTTAACAGCCAAGTAAAGTTAGCTTCATCTTTCCTGATACTGGCTAAATATGGTAGAGAATAGATTAGAAAATGAGCCAGCACTCCATAATTGCAAGATACGTCAAGTCACTGATTTTGCTTTCAGGATAGGTTATATCTCGGTCATATGCAATATGGGGTCTAACTAGATGCTCAATCTACTTACTGGTTCCTTGAACTCTGACTGTCTTTTACACTGTGGAAAAATATGAAGTAAAACTCACACATAATTTGATTAGATAAAAGGATAATCAGTATAACAAGGTTTCACTAACTGTTATTCAAACAGCATCATTTTCTTAATCTGTGGCAAGATTCCTACTTAGCCCTTTGCAGGATGGTCTTTATTGTTGAGATGGACTTACTCAATACACAAGTAATGGTGGAAAGGAAAAAGAATCCCAAATGTACAATACAGTTTTGTAAGTGTTATACCTTAATCCTAAACGCTTTTGCAGCTCTAAATGTATTAAGGGATACATTCTGAGAATGGCTTGACATTTCAATTGACACTAATAGGGATAAACGTGTTTTGAACTACAAAAACTAGATTGTAATTTGCAGCTGAGTTGACATCATACTGCTCATAACAATGGGTCACATGAAGATAGATTGAGATTACTTTCTTTCATGGGATTAGGGTTTAGAAAATGTTTCAGAACATTCAGCTCTTTGTATAGCCTGTGCATGTATAGGATAGGAATAGGATATGGAAAGAACAATTTTTACATTACACTAAATTTTGTTTCAACTTCTGGCCTTCCATCTACCGAAAGACAATATACCCAAAAGTTTTAAAAAACCTCCAAACCCTACATAAAAAACCCAAACACTCTTTAATTCATATGTGTTTAATTGATAGGAATAATCAGCCACATTCTCTCTCACTCCCTTAGTATATTCATTATGTTTTTCCTTGGAGTTGAGTAAAATTCCGATTGGCTCATTAATCAGGAACACTTAGATAAAGTTTTATTATTAAATAATGCAGTCCCCTTACTATACCTTGAATAAGAGTGCTGATTGTTTGTCATTGAGACAGACAATTGAATTCAACTGAATTTTTACCTTTTTGTATAATTTTACATGAAAATCTAAAATGTTGAAAATACCAAATTGCTTAGGAAATTAATGGCAGCTATTAGCTAAATAATAATTCTTAAAATGATTTTTTCAAGCAGGTCCAAAAAAGGTTTTAACTGAGCTGTTTCAGAGTGATTTTGTTCATAACTCCCTATCTGATTATCTATGGATGAAGCTGGAAAGAAGAAAATCCCAGTTGCGTCCTAGGTAACTGAGAGCTGTCTTCAGTCCCTACAATCCAACTCTTCCAATGCAAATATAGATTCATTTATGAAATCTGCAGGTACTACAAATTCAATTGTATGCTCCTATTGCCAGTCAAGTTTAGCACTTCAGCAGTAATTTGCTCATAATCAGACTGAGTCAAAACCAGCTGTGTCTCAGAATAGAAAATACCTTATGTTTCTTTAAGAGACTACTGCACAAAAACATATTTCCATGAGATCAGGACAAGAGCTTATGCAAATACCACCGTGCAAACCTTCTCCTGTCATTTTATCTTTGTTGCACAGAAAGCCTTCCTCATCCCAGGATTTACATGTACTTTGCTCTTAGGTAAGCAATGGTGTATATAATACTAACAATTTAACAATTGTAACAATTTAGGAAAAATGGAAAATACAAATAATATTACTATAATTCAATGTTGACTTGACTTATTCAAGATAATATCATATTCAAGTAAGAGAGAAGAAATGTGGATCAGTTATTTAAATTCATTTCCATTCTGCTTTCATTAAGATACCATGCTGTGTGTTTCAAGAACCATGCTCTTTCTTATCTGAAATATATTTCAGTGGGTGTTGTCAACTTCTTTTCATAATTACACCTTTAAATAATACTTAGAAAGTGATAAGACAATAATTGCAATAACTTCTTTAAAGTATTGCTCTACACTTGAAAAACTAAATATGTTTAGCTGACTTTTCAGTTTATTAAAAGGGTCAAAAAAGAGTTTTCCTGATTTTATTCCAGACTTGCTAAAGATTGCCTGAAACATTAATCTGTTTCATAGACCTAGTTTTCCTTCAGTTACATTCTTAGTATGGACAGTTTCCATTGATTTCACTGTGACAATGAGAGTGCTGGACCCTGATCATGACAGAGGACCTCAGTAATCTTCATATGAAGTATACATTTAATTTTAAATGTTATCTAAAAGTAAACAAGTCAAACCAGCCAAGAAATGCTCAACCTTCTGTCAAAAAATTCAGAAAACAAACCCCCAAACTCTGTTCCAAGAAGGATTAAACCAAGATTAAACATGGTTTATGTTGATTCAGAACATGCAGACACAACTAGCGCTTGTGTTTAGTATCCCATATTTTAGATGCCTTGTCTAACTGCTGACCAATGGACTTTTCCCTGTGTTCCTCCACCGCTAGCTTCATCCTTTACCTGAAGATAAAACTTTCCACAAAGAAAAATTTATATTTCTAGTTAACACGATGGGAAAAGAATCACCGGCAACCAGCTATAGTGACATGCTTAAACAATTTGTTGTTGTTGTTGTTCTTTATAATACAGTCATTTAGAAGACAAATTATCTGAAAATCCTATTACTGTATTTAAATCTATTCACGTTACTGAATTTTTTATTTTCTAAAATTTTTACTTGTCATTATTTTGACCAAATAGAAACTTAAGGCCTCAAGAACCTTTGTAATTATAACAGCCACATATAAATGGCCAAGATGTTTTTACAGCTCCTGTGGTTGAAAATATTTGCCTCTATTATAATTTCCTTTCCTTTTTCCATCTTTTTCAAGAAAAAAAAAACCACCAGAACAACCAAACCCTCAAGGAAATTAACCAGGGATTAGGGTGAATCTGTGAATCCTGCGATGTCTTCAGATGAATGCCCTGTCATGCAAGATAGTGATGGGAAAGGAGGAAATCTTGTGAAAGAAAAGCAGATGTCTTCTCACACCTGCCAGATTCCTCCAATACCCTTCTGCCTTCAGCCCTCACTTCCCCTACAGAGGGTCCTCACTGCTATATACCTTTAGTACTAGTATATTTAACTTCCAGGATAACAGCTTCCAGACTAGTACATATGCATGGGTATAGGTAGCTGGGTAACATTTAGAGCGTGGGGAGAATTGGGTGTCTTAGGTGCGTCCTTCACTAGCACACTCTGCTCGTCCTACAATTAGGCCAGATGCATACCATTTCCAGGGCCATGAAATGCCGCTATAACACGGCTATATTTCAGGGGGAATGAAAGGAGGACGCAGCCTGTTTCTAGCCCCTCTCCCTTTACTGACAGAGGGACTTTTCAGGTCTGAAAAGGTTGGGCTCCAGAAGGTGGATCACATGATGCTATGGTGGATCTAGGATGCTGCGACACCCAGTAATTTTATTTTCAAGTACATCTTGAGGTTTAAGAGTAAGACAGTGACTCTAGGTAATCTACTGGGCAATCCACTACTTTCAGCCCAGAATTAGATGCCTATGTCAGGCTGGGAATCACAAACCCAATGTCTTGCACTTAACAGACGTTATGTTCTTCCTCCAGATGCAGCTGATGAGTTACTTTTTTCTTTTTTCTCTTCCTGTTAAAGGGTAGCTGCTGGTGGGTCCCGCCTTACTCTACAATACTTTGGAAGTTAGAACATTTGCCAAGAAATAAGAGCGCCGAGTTACATGTCTGATTAGGAGTTTCAGACTGGAAGACCAGTCTGCTTCCCAGGATAGTGCCCTGATCACCAAACCATGGGCTAGGCTACTATGGAGGTAGTTTTTATACGTCCAGCTGCTGAATTTTCCAGCCTCAGATGGCCAGGGCAGGCCTGATACTGCTCTTACAAGTTTGGCCGAAGACAGGGAAATCAACTTCTCTTCTTTCATTAGATGTGGAAAAGATTCAGATGGACAAACTCTTAATTCCTACAGATTTGCTTAACTATTTCCTGTTATGGCTTCTTGAATCGCTTAAGTAGGCTCTTCTGAATACTAATTTTCACTTCTGTTCCTAAGTGCATCTCTGAGTAGATGACAACAAGCGTGCTTACTGCGAGGCCAGAGAGAGCTGATAAATGAGCTGGCCTCAAGGCAGCGCACACAAAATTCTGCGCTTACTCCTTCCCCAGGTAAACAGCAAAGGTAAAGACGAGTTGTATAGGGAAATTAAAAAAAAAAAAAGACACCACAGACAGAAAACAAGCCTTTCTGGCACAGCACGTGCAATGCAATGAAGGGAAGACGTAGTTTTTTGGCCTCCTCGCGAAGCGAAAGGAGGGGTAACCGCCCCAACCCTCAGCGAACCCTCAGCGAGGTGAGGTTCCTGCTTACGGCGGTGTCGGGGAAAGCCGCGAAAAAGGCCAGGCGAAAGGTGGCAGCAGCGGGTCGCTCTGCAACCCGGCGGCGGCGGCGGCGGCGGCGGCGGCGATCCTTACCGCGCCGGCCAAATCCGCCTGCAGATAACATCTTTCAAATCCGCAGCTGTTCATAAAAAAAAAAAAAAAAAAAAAAAAGCGCCTGTTATGATTTATTCAGGCAGCGACGCAGCAGTTCGGTAGCCAAGCGGGCGAGGTGAGGCCACCCCAGAGGATGGCGGCCCCGAGGCCGGCGGTGGCCGTTCCCCGGGGGGGCGGGCGGCCGCCCCTCTGCCCCGACGGCGACGCGGGTTTCGGCCGCGCGAAGCCGCGGGTTCGTGGGTTCGGGCGGGCGAGTAGCCCACGGCAGGCGTTGCCCTGACGTCTCAGCCGAGTAAGTGGCCTTTCCTCATCGCCGATATTCAGATCGCTGCGAGCGTGAACTAGTAGTAATTACCCCAGGCAACAACAACAGAAAATCGGTATTTTTCCTCAGATACCAAAACTCCGCGCAGCACGTTAAAAGGACCAATGGAATGGCAACTTTCAGGTGAGTGCTGTAATTGCATTTTACACAAGTTTCTCAGTAAAGGGTTAAGCGTGCCAGGGAGTAAACACGACTTCCATGTTCCTTACCCTCTGTGCTCGCCAGAAGACTTCTGAAAACATGGTAGATTTCCCACCCAGGTTTCCCAAGGATGTGGAGAGAGAACAGAGGGGAATAAGCTCTTGCTTCCCGCTTGCTGTCAGCGTTTTGGCTGGCAGACCTCAAGTTTCAGCCACTCAACCCAAGGCGGTGGGGACCGCTGTCATTGCCGGGGGGAGGACGGAAGGGGAAGCTGCTCCCCACCGACCACTCTCCCCCCACACCTGCGCCTCCGGCCCGCCGCCCTGCCTCCCCCTTCCCCGCTAACCCAGAGCCCCGGGCGCGGGGGTGGCTGGCAG
>VYZM01003139.1:0-82662 GCA_013398915.1 Dromas ardeola | reverse complement strand
TCTTTTTTTTTTTTTTTTTGTTTTTTTGTTTCAAGCAAAAAGACGCAAACAGTCTTAGTTAGAGCAGGAAGATGAGGGACAGATGTTAAAAATTTCTATATCCATAGGTTGTCTTCTTCAAATAGAGATCAAGTTGATGTTGAAGTAATTAAAGATTCTTTCAGCAAAATAATTAGCATAGGTAAGCCCTAGAATACTTGCACAATCTCTTAGCAATTTTCTGTCACTTTCACAAAGCATTAAATGCTATTCTCATTTTTGTTTGTTTTAGAAATATCTCAGAGCTTTTAAGATGATTTCTCAAAAGTGGTCTTTTTTGGCATCATTTTTCTTGACATTCATTTTGTGAGGAGAAACAAACAAACAAAGAAAACACAAAAGAAACAAAAAGGAACAAAAAGGGAAAGGGCCAAGGTGGCTGAGCACCCTAGATTTTGACTCAGTGGATCAGAAGGTAACCATAGACTTATCTCTGCACTTTGTATATAAGGTAGAAGTTGCCTTTATCACTTTGTGTGTTTACAATGAAGTAAAATACCTCAACAACTGTAGGTAATGACTTCGGTGGCAAGAATGTATAATGATGTTTTTGGCCATATTATGGATTGTGTTTATTGTTCTGGAATAATTTGCAGGTAGTAATATAATACACAATCAAAAATACATTCAATGCAATATTAATTTGAAAAATAAAATTTGTTAAACATAAAAAATTCCATGAAACATTAGTTATAGCTTTTGTAGCTGCTGCTATTTCAGTTAAAATAATAATTAAAAAAAAAGGTTTGCTGAGCAAAATGAATTCAATTTATTGGAGAAATTTTATTTTCACAACTGATCCGTGTGTATACTTGTAGTCAGCCTTGATAGCATTGTCTATTGAAATGTACAGTGAATTTTAGAACATCTGCCCTCTCATTATTCTAAATATTAGTATCCTAAATGCATGTACATAAAGTGATTACTCCTTATGTTTTTATACATTTCTATTCTAGGAGCTGCTCAAAGCATGTCTTTGTTTTTCTTATCCATTGTTCCTCTAGGTTGTCAGATTACAATCAGCAAGACTTTTGTGCAGTTAACAAACCACTTACACCTCAAAAGAGTAAATACAATGTGAATGACAATGGTATTTCCTACAGATATAATCTGAAGAGAAATTTCAGTTTAAAAACCATAGTTTCCAGGAGATAAGTTTGTTTACCGTTATGTGTGGATATAGCAGAGTACATTATCTCCTTTATCCGTGGTAGAGATAATATTTCTTTTGTGTGTGTGCTCAGAGGATGGATAGACTTTGAAACTTTTTTTCTTTTGTCTTTTTTTTTTTTTTCCCCTGCCTTCTTCCAACAGAGGGTTCCACAGTTGAGCACCCTTCCCTGACATCACTCAGTCTCTTATGAGCTTTGCTGTAGGCTTCATTACCTCTGTTTTCAGCTACTAGCCGGCTTTTTTTGGATACTGCTTTTTGCTGAGTTAAGACACAGGGCGTTGTTAGTGACAGAGAACCGGAGCTCACTTATGGCTCTGGCGGCATGAAATTCTGTGGCATCTCATTGTCGGTCTGTGACCATCGAGCTGTCTCAGGGTGGTTCCATTAGAGCTTTTCCTTGTATTCAGGTATAATCTCTGTTACAGAGGCAAGAATGTATCTGATCAAATGCTAGTAAACAGCTGACTTGGGCTTCAGAATTAGTTTGTAGGCAACAGTGTATTTGCTCACTGAAGAGTGGAGGAGTTGGTACTAATCCACTTTGTCATGGCATCTGCACATCACCTACATACAAAAATTCTACTTTTATGTTAGTTGTAGGAGATTTAAAGTCTCTAATAATTATCTTTGAAAGGTCATGGTGATCAGGGGAGGTTCCTGAGGACTGGAGGAAAGTGAACATCATTCCTGCCTTCAAGAAGGATGATCTGGGGAACTACAGGCCTGTCAGCATCACCTCAGTCCCTAGGAAGGTGATGGAGCAAATCCTCCTGGAAACAATTTCCAAACATATGAAGGACAAGAAGGTGACTGGGAGTAGTCAGCATCAATTTATGAAGAAGACAACATGCTTGACAAGCCTGATAGCCTTCTACGATGAAGAAGATGGATGAAGGGAGAGTAGTGTGTGTCATTTATTATGACTTGATGGGAGACTTTTGGCAGTCTCCCATTACATCCTCATAGACAAGCTCTTGAAGTATGGATCATATAAATGGACAGTGACGTGGACTGAAAACTGGCTGAACTACTGGGCTCAAAGGGTTGTGGTCAGCAGCATGAAGTCCAGCTGCAGCACAGTCATTAATGGTGTACCCCAGGGATCGATACTGTGTCCTATATTGTTTCACATCTTCCTTCAGGATCTGGGTGATGGGACAGAGTTATACTCAGCAAGTTTACAGATGATACAAAACTGGGAGGAGTGGCTGATACGCCAGAGGATTGTGCTGCCATTCAGAGAGATGATAACATGTTGAAGAAAAGAGCTGACAGGAACTTTGTGAAGTTCAAAAAAGGCAAAATGCCAAGTTCTGCACCTGGGTTGGAATAACCTCTTGCACCAGGACATGCTGGGGCCAACTGTCTGAAAAGCAGCTTTGCAGAGAAAGATCTAGGGTTCCTGGTGGACAAGTTGGACATGAGCCAGCGGTGTGCTCTCATGGCAAACAAGGCCAGACAGCCTCCTGGGCTGCATTAGGAAAACCATCACCATGAAGTGGAGGGAAGTGACGCTTTCCTTCTACACAGCACTGATGAGGCCACATCGGGGAGAGCTGTTCACAGTTCTGCTGCATTTCTAGATAATTCACAACTGTTCTTTGACTTCTGCTTTGCATCTGCATTGTCTCAAAGAAATTCAGATATTAGTGGGCTATAGTATCCATTTAGCTGTTACTTAACGTTGAATGAGGAACAAGGCTTTAAACGGGGAGTGGAAGCTGTTTTGAATGAGGGTATGGGTCTGATGTGTTACCACTGACACTTGCTTTTAACACAGTAGGCAACTGGTTTCTCTGCAAATGGGAGTCTGTACGTGGTCTTCAGATTGAACATTGGATACGTTAATCATCCCAAGGATGTCAGTTGCATTGTGGCTTGTCCAGTGTGCAGGAGAAGTTTCTTGGCAGGCAGATGGCAAATGAATGTTCTGATGCTGCCTGAGAACTTTGACATAACAGGATGCAAAGGAGCTCAGAGCTTTGCAGAGTTTCTAGTAGGGCCAGTACGCCTGCAGTAAGGGTGTCTGCACAGCACCGTTCAGCTTTGCCCAAGACCAACTCTTCTACGTTCAAGAGCTAGTCTCCTGAAATTCAAAATTCAGAGTAGCAAGAGCTGGATCCCTGAGGAGCCATCATCAAGATATTTCAAGAGTCTCATTACAGTTTTCTCCAAAATAGACCCTGTATGATTTTGTTAGCAATTGGTCTTCATTTCATTTCACCAGTCACTGATATGGCACTCTACTTTGAATAAAGTGATGTGTATGTCTCAAATTACTCTGATACTGGAACTGGAGAAGTATATGTAGCATGCTCCCTTTTTTCTGTTGCTCCTGGGATACCCTGGACACTCTGACCCATGTGGGTTTTATTTGCTTTCTCAACAAAAACAAGGAGAGATGTTTGCGACAAAAGACCAGTGTTCTCAGACTCAGAAAGCTTTGGATTAATGGTGTGCAATTTTAAACTATCCTAAAAATAAACACTTCACAGTTGGAATTTACATTTTTTTGTGATGTTATTGATGATAGTAAATGCCTCTTTAATATTCAGATTCTACAATGTTTGTTCATTTTTTTCTTTTGTAATGAAGTATCATATCATTATCTTTCATAATAAGCTATCCTGCTTTGGTTGGAGGAAGTTGCTTAAATCTGCACAACTGTTTGAAAGACTCTGTATTTTTGGACTTATGGGATGATAATAGCAAAAAATTAGTCCTTAATATTTGAGCACATTTGTCTTGGATCAGGAGAGCATGATCTACTGAGCTCTTAACAGGTGGTTCCTCATTATATAATATAGGAAGTTGCATCCTAACATTAACTTGGTCAAAAAGTCATAAGGCATAGAGCAATTTTGTAGTCAAAAGTCCTTTTCCCCTTCAGACCTTGTATGGGCAGGGTTTGGGGGGGAGGGAGAAGAAGTGGCTGGACAAGTGACGATTAACACTGCTTTTATTCAGAGAACATGAATAAAATTTAAATACCACTCTATTAAAAAAAAACCAAACCAAAGCTGTGTGACACTAGACGTTAGGAATATTGGTTTACAGTGTTGCATAGATGGATGATCTAGTATTTTACTATCTGTCTTTGGGTTTGGTTTATTTTCTCATAAACTAAGTGAAACATTAAATTTTATAAAGCTGCAGAATTATGTAGGGGAAATTAAATTCCCCTTTCTTATAACTGGGTAGTATTAATTATGATGTGTTTTTCTAGTTTTTGTTCCTAAAGACCCAGATGTCCTGGGCTAGTTGAATGAGGTGAACAATCTGATCACACAGAATGAAATCAGAATTGATCCTCTAATGTATTGGGTTTTTGTACCAGTCTGCATTGGTTAGAGGCTGGAGTTCCGGATCGTAAGCCCTTCCAAATTTCATGATAATTCTAATCATCTAGCTTCTGGGTTGCTTCTCTGTGGGAGCAAAACCTCTAGAGGGTGCCAGAAAACTGGCTTTGGTTACAGAAGCTGTTAGGTCCTGTAATACTGATTTCAGAAGTGCAGGTCTAAGTCCAGAGGGAAGCTCTTCCAGCTCTTGGTAATTCAGGTGCCTTAGAAATGCCTGCTTCTTTAATTTTAGTTCTGAAGTCTTCCTACTCTGTGATGATAATCTTTTTTGTAGTGTTTTTTTTTATGCTGGGCACTAACTGTATGATGGACAGGATTGGTTTTGGATTTTCTTTTTTTTTTTTTTTAAACTATACTTAATCTTTATTCATAATTTCTCCAAATGGGAAGAATACATGATGTTTCTAATGTCACACAGAGCATACGCTAAGATAAATACTGTTTCTTTGACCAAGGGTTCCTTTAACAGCAGGGTCTACAAATCATAGATTTTCCCATTCCTTTGTAACTCCTAATCTTGCCCACCATTGTGCCCTTCACTGTTGCCAGGTTTTCAAAAAGCCCAGCTGGCTTTAGGCACACACTGTGTTTAAAACAAACAAAAAAAGGGAGGGAGGGGAGATGTTCAATAGTGGACACAGATACAGGGTAGACTCTCCAGGAACACGTTCCCAAAATTGTTACTCCTAATTGACTTCTTGACATATAACCACATCTCAAGAGAAACTAGACCAGAATTTTTAAGAAACACTATTTAATATCAGTTAAACATGTACAACATGACAAAATATTGTCAGCTGGACTATATATCAAGCAGTGTCACTGCCAATCTGCTGCAGTTTGTGGTGAAGAGAACACTATCAGAAGCACTAGGTTTTAGAGGGCTAGTAATCGTTCCTGGGGCACCTTGTCAGATGACAAAATTTGCTTTGTTTCTTGTCTTTCTCCATATAGGCATGCCACAAATACCTGGATATGTTCATGTGTTTGTAGTTTGAAATACTCCTAGGAATCCTTCTCAACTGCAGTCTTGCATGCAACCTCAACATACTTAAAGTGGTTGTAGACAGTAATGATGTGTGTCTTTAAAAGTAAGGTCATATATGTAAAGGCTGGACTCATCAACACAGATTAAAAATTGGGGAGGAAGGTTCTTAGGGGTTTTGTAGGTATTTTGAAGCTTCTGCTATAACATATGATTGTTTGGGGGTTTTGTATATGACTTGGGGCCGGTTCTGCCCATGCACTCAAGGTATGGGAATTCTTTGTATTCTGGTCATCACAATCAAATCCTGTTCATATTTACTCTCAAAATTCTGTTGACATCAGTCAGACTATTTACATTTTTGTGGGATTTGCCCCAAATTACATAATCTCCTAATGAATTTAATAATTTATATGTATTAACAGAGCATTTATACTGGTTCATGATCAAGAACAATATTTAGTCTATAGAAATTGTATTGTGTATAAATCAATTACATGAGCTACCCAAAGAGGACTTCAAGAACATCACAAAATTAAGTGCCTGAAAAAAAGGTGCCAAAAAAAAAGTTAATATATATTCTTAAATTGTGATGCACAATTTGAATAGAGTGCTGGAGAAACATGGTGAAAATAGTGAGAGAAAGCTAGCTAAAGAGAAAAGTTTGTCCCAGTAAATAGAGACTTGTTAGTATGGCAAGACTAATGGAATCAATTGGTTTTACCAAAAAGTTAAGATAGTTTTATTTATGCAGCTAATCCTGAGAGTGCAGAGAAAATCTGATGTCATTTCTAGGAATGAGGTTGGAGATTAGGAAAAAGGGAGGAGGGATGAGCCTGTTCCAAACAAAATCACATGGCGTCCATTGGATTAAAAATTAGTTGAATGATCTCAAATAACTGTGAGTTTAAGGATCCTTACCCTTCATTGCAATCAGCTGAGACACTGCAAGTGTATTCAGAAGAGTCTTACTGGAGTGAATCATGATCTAGAAAACACACCTGCAGAAGATGATAAAGAAGCTTAAGCTATCTTCTGTTGCCGGCTGAAGGGGGTAAATTGATTGCAGTCTGTTAGCACCTCACAGGGAAGTCATTTCTGATGGAGGGCTTTTTAATTTCATAGCAAATAAAACAATGAGAGTTGGAGGCTAAGATTAAACAGATTGATTTTTTTAGAAACTAGTTTAGACTTTTAACACTACTTGAAGTTCTTCATGGAAATAAAACTATCAAATGGCAGTAGTCTTCGTATATTTCCTTGGGGGTTATATACATATTTAAAATACATAAATAGATTGGTAAACTATTCTGTTGTGGATATCAGATCAAACGATCATATTTTGTGGCCTTACATTCATGAATTCATTACTGAACTGATGCATTTCAGAGGTTATTATTTGAATTGTTCTTGGTTGCTCACTAGTGTTTAGTGTGCTAGTTGTATATTCTGTCCTTTCCTTTAATGCGGCACTTGAAGCTAATTTATTTCTACTTATATTACCACTGGTTATGTTATTGATGGTATTACTTATATTACCACTGGTTATGTTATTGATGGTATTACTTATATTACCGCTGGTTCTGGGATGAGTCCAGGAGACACAGTAAACTCTGTTTTAACTTCTTGCATTTCTTGATGCTGGAACTTAAGAAACTCATCAAATTTGAAATAATGGACAAAATCTCATGTGCAGCCCTAAGGACCTGGTTCTTTCTCCATCCAAAATACAAGAACTACCTGAATTCCACCTTGCTTCTAAATATTCCTCGAAGCTAGCACCAGAAGGCAAATAATAGCATTTCATTGCCTTTTTTGATTGTTTCCAGGTTTTTACTTCTATCCACTTCTTAAGGGCATAAGGGAGAGTTTGGATGAAATAGAATCCTTGCTAATATACAATAAAAGGTACTGGAAGTATGCTTTTGATGATGTGCTGTTTTAGTCTTTTGTTTGTCTGTTTGTTTTGAGATCTGTCTTAGAATACTGATGATCATAGATGGTTGGTGGTTGGACTCAATGATCTGAGAGGTCCCTTCCAATCTAGACAATTTTATGATTCTGTGTCTGTTCCAAATTTTAGCTGATTTAATTATTGTGTAGTGAATGTAGTAAGAGTTTGTTTAGAAAGAAGATGAAAGAAGCGTAACTGGTAATGAAACTTGCTCAAGCTGGGGTTACTTTTTTCTGTACTAAAGTTGTTCACTAAGCTACTGAGGTGAATTTCTTCATAGTGTGTGTATGATGTCACTAAATAAGACTGAGGGACATAAGAAGACAGAACTTGGTGTTAAATTATATTGGGTTGTTTTTTTTTTTTTTCTGGAATAAATGTTTGTGATGACTTTCTAAAATAATTCAACAACTTCAGTGAGGTAGCCCTAAAATGATGCCACTGTGTTCAGATACTGGTGCAAGCACCTGTGCACTTTAGCATAAGGATTATCTCTATATAATGCTTTCCTCTCACTGTAACATCAGAACTTGTTTCTAAACCTGTCTTTACAATCAATACAGGCTTAGTAAGTCTTTTGGTACTTGGCAATACCTGAATATCCAAATACTTAAAATGATACATGCCACTTAGTTTCTTAACAATAATAATGTAAACAAATAGTGTTATGAGGCGTAGGCTCTGCCATGCAGTATGGATTTGGACAACTGTGTAGAAGATGAGGTTTTGAGCAGCTTTAAAGTGTGGTGATACGTGGTTTTGCAGTTTAAGAGTAAGCGTGTCTCTTCTGCAGCTATGACTACTTCTCTTGAAACTTAATTTAGGCTTCTCAGGTGTGCTAATTAAACTTTATTAATTTAAAATGCCTTAACTACATTATGAAGAGCAAGAGAGCATTTGTTTATGTTTTAAGGAGGGGGAAAAAAAAAGACTGATATTTCTAGTTTGTTCTTCTCCAAATCCCTTACTTAAGAAATAAAGATCCCTTCCTAAGATTGCAGTAAAAATTACAGACAACTTTTATAAAATCCATCTGTTGCAGACTAGTGAGTAGCTTTTGGTTTTAAGACACCTACAAGTTAAACTTTCATTCTTGGGGTTTAAAATTTCTTTTTTCCAAGCCTTGATGTGTCTGATATTGCATACCACTGGATTTTTATTTCTTGAGGATAGAGAATTATATTTAGGGTAACTTGTATCAATTTCGATACACAGAGATAGATTTATTAGCAATAGAAGGTGATAGCTCTCTCTTTATCATTAATTTCTGCCATATCAGTCTGGTGTTAAATCCTTATATCCTGGCATTCTACTCTTGGTAGTGCTGATTAATAGGTAATATTTTGTATCTACTTTCTAGTCTGTTTCCCAGGGTTTATATCCAGCTGTGATTATTTTGTTGTTTGACAAGAGTGAGTCTTGTTACTTTTTTATTTTCTATTGGGAGGGAGAGAGGTACTTAAACACCTTGTCCTACCATCAGATAATTCAATCATCATGTCATTTACCTGCGTGTGAGGAAGAAGAATCCCAATCTCTAAGACAGTGAAGAAGGTCCTGGAATTATAACCTCTAATTGGTGTGTATGTGGTAAATACTTGTGAGGCTTTTGAGGTTTTCTTGTTGTTGTTTTTTTAAGAGTTTTGACATTGGGGTTGAAATTGAAGAACTTGAATTACGACTGTAGTGGTTAACTCAGCTTATACTAATTTTATGATTTTTTTTTTAGTATTTTATAGTATATTGTTTAATTATTAATATGGTATTAAGATGTTTATAGTATAATAAAGTATATATACATTGTTTATAGTGTCTTATCACATTTAATGTGGAGATATTTTAATTTTACTACATTCCCCACAAATGTTTCCTTTGACAACGTAATTTCTTGTGATTTCTTTACTAAATACCTGTCAAAGGGAAACATTTGTAAGGATTTATTAAAATTTCAGTGGTTAGAAATGTTTTTTTTTGGAAATTGTAGTACTTGTTATGAATAATGGGGAGCTTGTCAAAGAACATAATTTTGTAACTTCTAGTGTTGCATTTTATTGTTTCCTAAATAAAGTAAACACATGGGCCCTTTGAGTGCCTGTGTCCAGCTCATTCCAAGACAGCACGCGTTAGTCTTTTAAATCCTAGTTTCCTCCAAAATATAATGGCAATTGGTGATTATGTTTTCTTTGAAGAGTAATGACCGATGTAACATAAACACCTTTAAATGATGCAGAAATTATTTGTTACATGATGATATGTAGTTTAGAACAAGGTAATTCCTGTAAGAGCGTAATGACCAAAACTGTCACTTTTTTGTGGTTTTTAATCATTTACACTTGTAAATTGAAATGGATCAGATAATAATGAGGCTTCAGGATTTTTCCCTCAATTATAGTAGTGACAGCTCTTTAGTGAACTAGGAGTTCAGAAATAGAGCATCTCATAACTAATTGAGAGAGAAATGCATGTGCAAGTAGAAAATGATTCTTGTGCTTATTTTTATACCCAGTTTTTTAACAGCTGCATATTTCAATTATGTGCGGCTAATTAGAAGCCTGGCTTAAAGGCAGTACTGCTTCTGGGGTTTTAAAAAGTACATTGGGCTATTTATCACAAGAATAAAGTTCTGAGTCAGTTTTCTCTCTGGACAACTTCTTCCATGTTCAAACAGTGTTTCTGTGCATAAGTGCTACATATTTGCCTGGAGAAGTGTGGCTTTGCCTTCAGTTATATTTTGGTTACTCGGGCACTTTTTTTTTGTGGGATCTTTTTTTTCAAGGGATGCTAACGTAGTCCTGCAGTCACTCTATTTTGATTGTCAAGCTGTTGACCTCTTAAAATAGACTCTTTATCTGTGGATTTTTATTTATTTATTTATTTTTCTTATTGGTAGTAATACATGCACCCAAATATTTGCTTCAGAGAATTTGGAAGTAACTATGACTGTGCTCTCCTCCTGCTTGCTCCAGGCAGAAGTGAAGTCTCAAAGTCTAGAAGTAATTTCCACTGGTTTATGAAGGGCTCTGTGCTGGTGGACCTTGAGCAGCTACCCGCTAGTCAAAAAGTCAAGCTCTTGTTCTCTCTGTTGCCCCTTGCACTATTCTCTGAGGTCTTTGGGTAAAGCATCAAAGCTTCTCTCTTAAGCAGTGGATAAACTGTGAAGTCATTTAAATGGTGTGTAGCTTTTCTTGAGCCAGTTTGGGCTTCGCCAAGAGAGACGTGGCTTTTAATTCTGCTGTTGGGCTGCATGGTCTGCATGAGTAGTGTCTTCTGAAAGGTGCAAGGACCAGCTTTGCACCACGGTCTGGGTCTAGAACTGTCACTCTGGGGGGGAAACGGCTGTGTTGAAGATAAGGCTCTCAGAAAGGGAATGCTTTCTCGATTTATACAAATCATGCTTGAAAGAGCAATTGCAATGTCAGGTGAAATAAATAGCATTATGTAAGGGGTCTTGAAACATCCTCAAGCTGAAGTAATCAGGACAAGATTCAGTCCAGTTTGCTGACAGTTTGCTTTCTGCATCCTTCCTTATGGTAAATCTATTAAAATTTGCTCTGACTTTAACAGAGGAGTTAGTGGACTTAGTGATTAACTGCTAGCTTTACCTCAGAGTGAAAGGGTATGTCTAACAATTTCATACAAATAAAATAAGCATCTTCCAAAAATACCCTTGTGAGGGTGTGAGTTTATGTTTTGGGTTTTTTTGCTCTATTTTGTTGGGTTTTTGTTGTTTGGGTTTTTTTGTTTGAAACTGGTGAAATATATTGACTTACTGAAAACATGAAAGTATTTTGTCAGCATTCAGGAATATAATAGAAAGTTCAGAAAGAAGCACACTAGATGCAATAAAAAACAATTTGAATTCTGTTCAAGGCTGTTTAAATAACCCAGTTGTTAGTTCTAAATAACACCCATTAATATTTGGCTATTAGTGGAGTTCAGACTGGTTCAGAAATGCATTTTAGCTTTATTAGGGTGGGGGTTTTGGGGTGTTTTTTTGTGGAGGGTTTGTGTTGTTTGATTTTGATTGGTTGTTTTTTTATCTTAGTCTATGAAAAACTGCTTCTGTCTTCAGAATAATTAATGCTTATGTTCTTGGTGCCCAAAGACACCCAATTCCACATAGGCACTTGATCTGTGCAGCTGCAAAGAGTCGTCACATCTTACGATTTATTTTTTTTGTGATGAGACCATCTATTCTTTGAATGGATTAAGAACAGGCAAATAACTCACAAAAAGACTACAGAAATGCTCAAGAGGAGAACAAAAGAACAAAGCCAGATTCAAACATGATTTGAAATGACACTGGTAGAACTTTATTTTCACTTTTAGAATCCTACTTATACAAACGTGCACAGATCACCATTGACTTCAAGGGGGAAACTTGATAAACATGGACAGAATCAGGTCCACAAGCATTAACATCCTTTTTCACTACACATAAAATATAGTCTCTCCCAGCTGTTTCAAACGTTTTCGTTGTCATCTTTTGAACCTGGTTTTGATGTGGATAATTAAAAGATTCACTGCTTGCTTAGCAAATAGGGAAGAATAAATGTTTTACAGTGTTTTTATTGTACATGGCCAGATGTCACATTACCATGCTGCATTATTTTTCTTTGAGATTAATAGTGCTTTGTCTGTCTCCCAGATGTATGCTAAACACCTGCTAGTTTAATATCTGTCTAGGTCATTGTTAAAGGGAGTCTCTTCACTATGTGTATGCTGTAAGGGTATCTCCTGTAAAATGGCTTTGCTCCATTTTATGCTGCTTCTGTTTTGGCGTTTAGAGGATATACGTATTGATCCGTGGAAGTGCAGGAGAAGTCCTTAGCTCCCTTCTCTCTCTTCTGGCAGTGAGAGGGCTTTTCTGTGTTTTCAGGCCCAATTTTAACAGTGGATGTGATTGAGTGCAGAAGCCTTTTCCCGGTTTGGCCAAAACCTCCGAGTCGATACAGACATCAGGATGGAGAGTAACAGATCTGTCTCTTCCACCTACTAGTCCTGTCAGAGGAAAAGAGAGGTGCAAATTTCTTTCGCTATCCCTTTATCCTCTGCGTGGCGTTTCTGGCATCCATTTAGCTCATGAATAAGTGCACCGCTTGTTTCGGATGCTCTTCACAGGGTCTTGCCAACAGCAGCACTGTGAAATAAGCGTGGTTCATGCGAGGTGTCGTGGCTCCCCACTGGGCTCTCGGTGGCAGCGCTGAGTGATAATAACACGGTCTTTTTGTTTTCACTCTGCTGCGGTTTAACAAGCCCGTGTGTAACAGTGGAGATTAATTCAGCTTTCCGTCTGCTGACTTGGGACAGCATTACAGCACTTTGCATTAGGAAGCTTAGGTTTACTATTATATAATGTAGTAGGATTTATTATTTTTTAGGAATAATTTGGCACAGGGAAGCCATGAGGCTGCTTGGCTTGTTTTGGGAGGCTCTACCCCTTGATAATTAGCAAAGTAAAGTATAAATTTAGGAACCTCTTTGTGCTGTGCAGTCTGATCAGCATAAGTATTTTGTCTGATTCCTGCCAGGAGGATGACTGCTTATGGTGGTGGTGCTAGTGATAATCCCAGACTGACCAGGGCTTGAGTCAAGAAAAATCCAGTCTTGCAAATGAGCCACATTTGCTTAATTTAAATATTTCTAGGGATGTTGCTTTTTTAAGTAGTGAGTGTATGTCAGTTCAGGAAAGACATGGACCTGTTGGAGCGGGTCCAGAGGAGGGCTACAAAAATTATCAGAGGGATGGAGCACCTCTACTATGAAGACACGCTGAGAGAGTTGGGGTTGTTGAGCCTGGAGAAGAGAAGGTTACAGGGAGACCTTACAGTGGCCTTTCAGTACAGGGCTTGTAAGAAAGATGGGGAGGGAATTTTTAGCAGGGCCTGTTGTGATAGAACAAGGGGTAATGGCTTTAAACTAACAGAGGGTAGATTCAGACTAGATGTGAGGAAGAAATTTTTTACAGCGAGGGTGGTGAAATACTGGAACAGGTTGCCCAGAGAGGTGGTAGATGCCCCATCCCTGGAAACATTCAAGGTCAGGCTGGACGGCTCCCTGAGCAACCTGATCTAGTAGAAGATGTCCTTGCTTATTGCAGGGGTTTGGACTAGATGACTTTTAAATGTCCCTTTCAACCCAATCTGTTCTGAGACTCTGTTCTGTGCGTGCCGTTGCTGGTCCATGGGAAAGGAAAACTAGTTGCTGTCCTTATCAAGTCTGTTGCTGAGAAAGGGTGCAGCTTTTTTTGTCTCTCCTTGCAGAAACTTCAGCTGTTGCTTCTCCTCCCCGGGCAGCACGATGGACTCTGTAGTCTCTCCTGTACGGGATCACCAGAACTGCTGCTGCTAGTTTAGAAAAGGTCTTCCCTTTCCAGCTTCCTCCCCCCTTTCTAAGGTTTCAAGACATGTTGCATCCATGTCCTGATCTAATGGCTTTTTCTTGCAGCGTATTTCCCTCCTTGGTGGAAGGAAGGGTACAAAAGAAAAAGTTTTGGCAGGATTTTTGCTGCTGTTGGTGGATGTCTCACTGTACAGTAGCTTCTTCATTTTTAACGTGCCTTTGAAGTGATTTGTGCTGATTGACCAAAAATCATCATCTTCAGATATTTCAAGATCTGGTCTGTTTCACACCCTCTAAAGAAGATAGTTAGTTTTTTATCCCTTATGAACCAGGATATATTCAACCCAGTTCTTCTCAATTACCTCAACTATAGAGGGCAAGACAGTTGCACGAAAAGGATTTTGTTTCCCACTGTGGTCTGCGTTGTACTGTTAATGCTGCTTTTATAGCACTTCACTCTTCCTGCCCCCATTCTGGGGACTCGATCACAGCGAGCTCTCCTGTCATGAAAGCAGAAAATTTTCCTGCTTGGCATGAAGTTACGGAAGAAAATGCATAAATCTCCCATTCTGCAGCACTGCATAAAGATGGAATCTCTTTTCTAATACTGTGAGATCTGCTGAGCTATGATGCTCCTGTTTTAACACAATTATCTAATGTCCAGAGCCCAGATTACCTGGCTTTGCAAAAAAACGACTATTGCACTATGGTAGACGGAGTGAGAGAGCCATGTGTGGATCTGAGATGTACAGGCAGATCTGCTTATCTCTTTTCATAAAATGCTTTCCAAATTGTTGTGGAAGTGCAGTATGAGACTTAGATATTTGCTCTCACTGATGAAGCTGGCATTTGTATTTGCTAGGGTGTAGTTTAGTGGGTTTGTTAATTAGTTTTAATACGCGATTGAGGCTGCTGCTGGTACCTACAAGTAGATAGGGACTGAAGTTGCCAAAAATCAGTTGTCGCTGCAGCTGCTTCCACTTTATGAAGAGATGGAGTGTATTTTTTTCAGTCTGAGTGTATCTGCGATGCAGGAACAACACTTGCAGATAAACGCCAACTATTTGTCATTTGCATCCAGTTCAGACACTGTTCAGAAGTCAGCTAAAATTAGTCAAAATTAGTTCCGAAATGTTAAATTAAAATGTGTCCTTTCATTTAATGTCATATTTATCCTGAAGTTTGAGGACGAACATGAAGTTGCACGTTACTACACAGCTTTAATAAGCTTCTGCAGCTAATTTTTGGAAAATAGAAATTACTCCATCTGCTTGCTGTTATTTAGAAGTGTGTGATTTCTCAGGTGTCTAGGTGACAGAGCCAAGCTATTTTGGTGTGCACAGAGTAAGCTCATGTTCAAATGTCAACATCAATTTTCAAGCATACCTTTTAATAAATTCACTCATTCTCAACCTTCGACCTTTCATAATTTGAAATGATCTTTACCAGATTTTAACTTAGAGTTTAGTAAGCTTAAGTATCATAAGTGCTGGAAAGGAATGGAAATTTGTTTTCGGGACAAACTTTGGAGATGTGAAGTTTCTGAAGTATTAGTGGAGAAGTTAAATTAAATGAAACATTTTGTTTCAGTAGCAGGGGCACTGCATTTTATGTATTATGTGATTATTTTTTTTAACATGGGGAAAGCAATCCTTTTGAAACTTTGTTCTATTCTATGCTTCTCTTTTCGACGTGACATTTCACTGAGATCCAGATTTTCCTCCACTCTTAAAAATTAAATCCCGCTTTAGTGTTCTAGGGAATAATTTTTGGCCAAGCAGAGGAGCTGTGCTGCAAATAACTTCTTACGGTATTTTTGGAAACTTTTTGAGCAGGTGAAGCGCAGGGCTGTAAGGATGAATATTCATCAAAGCAGCAAGCCTATTACATGGTCCGTCAATGCAGTTGGGCACCTTAACTGGAGTCAGCAAGCAGAGGCGAGCTCTGCGTTTCTGTTTTGCTGGGCTTTTTGCTGATGTGAGGAGCTTGGGTTTCTGTTGTAGGTGAGAAATATGCCCTTTTCATATGTTCAGCAGAAAGTCTATGGATCGTATGAATCCTAACTCGCTAATACTTTGAAGGCTTTACAAGGCCGTTATGTGAAGTACAGGCTCTCTGCTGGGCCCGTTGGCTGAGGTGTATTTCACTCTAAGTATGGAAGGTGTCCTTAAATTGATAATTTTTTTTAATGTCATGTTGAAGGATGCAGATATTTGCTGTAAACTGGATTCTTTTGTGTTTTTATCTCATTGCAAACAAAATAGCTATGTGTTTCAACCAAAGAAAACGTACCTTTTGTCTTCATCCCCTGGTAAGTCCCAGTGGTCTGTAGTCTCTTCAGGACGTGATGAAGTGAGCTTTTCCCTAAGTTGGTGGTCTCATCTGTGAATTACCCATCTGGTGTGCTAGATTACTGCCAGGTTTTGGAAGTATGCTGGCTTCTGTGACCGGCTTTCCCATTGAATGTCCTGTTCCACCGCAAGTGGTGCTCAAGTGTAAGATGGGAAGCATCTTGCTTGCTGGGCAACGCCAGGTTCATGCTGATGGTGGAAGTTGTCTGTGCGTGTAATCTTGCAATTCTGGCTCACCCAAAGTAAATCACACCTGCTGTGAGTGTGCTGCTACCTGCAGTAAACCCAGACGCACTTGATTCCCTGTTTATGCATGTTAGGATGAAAGTAGTAAGGAAAACATGTGGCTTTAAAGGAATGTGACTGTGTTGACCATGTAGCTCTGACGTGGCCAGAGCTTTGACATGCATCTCTATAGACCTTCCTCTCTTAGAAGGTCCTCAGAGAAGACTGGATGACTTTTACATTAAGAAAGCATCAAGTTTTACCTGGAGGAAAGATACTTCCTTGGTTTAAAACTTTAAAGTGACGAGCGTAAGACAAGAATAAAAGAGGAGGACTGCACAACGTTTTTGTTTAACTGTATCCTGTCCCTTATTGCTGGGCTTAGCTGTTATGGCAGCAAACTGTACGGTCCTGTCTGATTTTGGGGAAGTTTTTTTCCATTTTATAATCCCAGAAGGAATACTGTTTGTCATAAAGTCTTCAGTATAGGGTAGTAAAGACTAAATGCCACTACTAAATGTTAACTAATGGTGCTGGATTAGCTCAGACAACATATTAGGAGGCTAAATAAGGAACAAACTTTTTAAAATCCACTGTAAAATGATATATTTAATTTTGTTCTTACTGTGTGTTTTAGTTTTGTGTTGTTTGTTTGTTTGTTTTTCTTTGCCGCATTCTTTCCAGTTTCTTCAGTTTTTTGTCTGTCTTTCCCTCTTCCTGTTTTTTCTGTTGGCAGTAGTCCATTTCTTTTTATGGCACTGGTTTATAGTAAGTAAAGAGTGGCTGATAATGATGCTTAGCATCTGTAAATAATCTTTCATTGTTCAAATGAAAGAGAGAGCTAATAGAGGAGTGTCTGTGTATATACTGCCTAACGATCTTAGGCACTTCAGTTTAATTGTGGGTGTTGCTATTTGCTCTGTAAATGTTCAAAAAATCAGAAAAATTACATTATACATTATGGGGAAAAAGCGGTCTGCATATTGAGATGGTCATATAATGTTCAGATGTTTAAAAACTAGCATAAAAATGCCACAGTATCTTTTGAAATGGCTTATTCAATGACCAGCTTCATCAGTTAGTATGTGCACTGATTGTGTGCTCTTTCCATTGTATACTTCAGAAAAAAATACTGCTTATATGTCAATGACTTCTGTGTCTGGTGGAATCTCGTGGTAATAAACTTGTGGAACACTCTGATATGGGGGCTATCAAGACTCTTAACATTTTTGCTGTGTACTTAACCCCACTGTCCACTTTTTCAATTGAAATTTACACCATCATGACTAAAGGAATACTACAATGTAATTAACAAAAGTTACGTTGTGGTATTTTAAGGGTAATTTTACAATGAACATAAGTCATAAAGCAAATATGAAATCCTGTGAATTGGTTGGTATATTACATGATCCGTGTACAAAATGTCTTCTCCTTTCTCTTTATTAATTTAAAAAAAAAAAAAAAAAATAAAAACTGTCTATTTCTTTATATCCGTCCAGAACCTTTTCTGTATAGTTTTAATTTATAGTGAAGGATTGTATCTATTTTGATTTTTATTAGTGAGAAGATGAAACAGGCTGACAGCTTTTTTTTTTCTTTCTCGAAATGAATGTTCAATAATAGTACATTAGAAAGCGCTTCTCCCACCCCCCTAGAAAACCCCTACCCCAGAACTCATCAAATGAATGCTACTGGAATGGCCACACAACCTGAACTTTGCTGGAAAATATGAGATAAACTGTTCTTTATGAGGCAGACAGGGGGTAGAGAAGGTATTACAGGTCAGGATTATTTTTATGTAGTGTAGAGGGTAAACTATGCTACATAAAACACATTTGTCTGAAAAATTTAGAGATGTTTAAGCTTGATAAGAATACTTGTTACTGCTTATGTTGTATTGTAGTATTAAATTCAAAGTTTATAGGACTAATGAATTCAGGCTGTTGCTTCCAATTATGTTTTGACAGCGTTTCTGTGACCTCCTTTCCCCTTCATGAGTTATGAGCAAAATTATCAGAGATCACAGAGAATGAATAAACTTTAGAAGTAAAATTCAGGTAGTATATTTCTCTAAACCTAAACTAATAGAAGTGTATGCAGTTTTATGGCAGTGTTTGAATATAACATGCCGTGCATATTTAAGCTGATTTATGGCCAAATATGCACACATCTAGGGAAAAATAAGGAGCTTGCTTATCCTGTCTATTGAGATTGTACATGCTTCTTAAAAAAAAGAAAGAGGGAAAAAAAAAACCAACCCTGCAACACCTCCCCCTTCCCCCCCACACCCGCCCAATTTATTTACTTTCCTTAATAAGAGACGGTATTTCTTGAGCATGTTGGGCTTTACTTTGTATATTATTCATACTGTCACTGTGCTTAGGGCTTCACTAAAGCTAATGAATAAATGCATCAGCTAGCTGCACAAGAAACCAGTTCAGCTGGAAGGCTGATTCTGAATTATATCAAGGAATGGTCAGAAAAGAATCAAGCAAACCGAAATACCTACAAAGTTAGGAATCGTAAATTTGCAGATGGTGATAAAACTTTTAATATAAAGCTGCTGCTTCCTCCAGTGTAATGCAGTGTCCTGCATTTGGCTCTTTACTTCCCTAATGTGTGATGAGAAGCAAAAGCAGCAAAATAAGTAGCTGGAAGCAGCGAGCGGGGTAGGAGTCAGCTTTGTGTGTATGGGATTGTGGAAGTGCAGTCTTTACTCTCTTCTGCCTGGCTGATATTCTTCTGTAACAAAATAATGGACGTTAAAATGTTGTTAAGTCCTATCTCTTCTTCTGAAGAAGGCTGATTAACTTATTTATATGAGGCATAAGTAACTGGTGGTAAACTTGTGTAACAAATTAGATTTGGAGGGCAAAAAGATTACCAGGCCTTAAAAACTGTAAGTACAAGAAAATGTTGCCTTAGATGGGATTAAAACAGAATATGTGTCCTTATACTTTAGGGTGCCTGCCAAGTACAAAGGGATTAGGAAGAAAATTCTGTAAAAGGCTATTTGTTGCATGCTCGCCCAGAATGGGGTTTATTTTTCAGAAGATATCCTCCCGTAGACTCCTCCTTGTACTAGCCATGGACTGAGGAGCAGGAATAAATGAGTGCATTCTGATCCCTCCTACTGCATGGGGAGGGGATTGCAGTAGCAGTCTTAAAAATGATCTGGTTAGGAACATACGGGTGTGCAAGCAATGGGATGAATAAATTGCAGGAAAAGGGGCTTAGGAATGAACGGGTCTAAAATGCAGCTTTTCCTGAGACCAAGGTCAAGAGGAAGAGGACAGTGATTAAGTCCCGATGACCCTCAGGATGGAAAGACTGATCACTGGCAGCTCCTGAAGGCAGCAAAAGGCCCACCCAGAGCTGCTTGTGGCCGTCGTCCGACGGGACGTCGACTCCTCCTGGGAGCCCCTTGGCTCCCAAATCATCATGGGGGGCCCTGGCTGGGTGCCAGTGACACACTGACCCTGCAGCCTCACTGCTGGGCAGGCTGCTCAAACCGATGTGTCTTGGGGAGTATTTCGGTATGTAAGTGAGAGCGTGAGTGAGTGAAGGCAGCTTTGTTTTAAAATAAAATCACCTTCCTCTTCTGTAAGATTTGCTGAACGCTGCGATAATCCAGCAACATTTCCTACCCACAAACAGCAATCGGCGACTGCTCACCAGTGAGCCATTGCATGCGTTTCCCCTGACATAGCTTTAAGCTTCCCAGGCTTTAAGCTTTGGGAGCCTTGTAGGGTCTTTGTGGGGTGTTGCATGTCTTCTCCACAAATATCCCATCTGTGAGCAGTTAAGTACTGGAAAAACACTTAAGCCAAAACAAAACATGAACAGAAGAACTCAATCACCAAGATATTGTTACGCTTCTTCAGTGCTTTGGTCCTGGAGCCCTGTGTGTGTGGGTGGTGCTGCTTGGTGGGCTTGGGTGGGATGCCAAGACGAGGGGGCCTTATTGGTGTGTGTCTTCCTGCAGGACACCCTTGTGCAGTAGGTATCAAGTCAAAGCATAAAATAAGACTTGTTTGTGGTTTTGTTTTAAATGAAGAAAGGAGAAGGTTTTGCTCTATCTTCCTTACATGTTTTGAAAAAAGCTTTGGATGGCTTATGGGGTTTTTAGGACTCTGTTCTTTTTGATTGAATAGCTACATGCTTCTTTGTTTATCTCCAGCTTTAATTTTTAATCTTGTGTGTTTCACAGTCATCTGTGGTCTACTGAGTGTGTAACAGTTAATTTCTTGCTCTGTTTTTTCTGTCTCTTGCCATGGGTCAGGTGAATTAATAGGGGGGAAAAAAAATCAGTGGTTTGACTTGCATCCCCTTACATGGTACTTTCCGTAAAACAAGCTAGTTTTCATGTGTGGAGAATCCTTGCTTTTGTTACTAATGGCTGTTGGGCTGTGGGAAGTCTATTTAAATTTATTTTTTTTTCAGTTAGTCTTTAACTTGGGCTCTCATTATGTTCTCTCATCTGTGTGCTCCAGCACATGTGAAGATGCTTTGTTCTGCCAAAACAAGAGGTAGTCGGTTCTTTATACTACGGACATGTGGTAGCAAGAGTTTCGTAGGTCTGTGCGGGGCTCGTGACAGTGCCATGGTTCTACCTGAGTTTCTTTTCCTTAAGCGGTTGTAAAGACTTTTCAGCCCTAGCATGAGGAATTATACAGTCCTTTCTGCTGTGCAGCTCAGAGGTGAAAGGTGTGGTGTATATGCAGTCTTCCCCAAAACTGCTGAAGTGTGTAGTGTGGATCGACACCTCGGCATAGTGAAGAAATCTGAGAGATTGGTCATTGCAACGCAGTGATAGTGTTAGAAAAGTTGATTCCCTGGAATGCCTTGTAAGCCTTGCTGTACCTAGGCAGAATGCTGTTTGGCATCATAGGTCAGTCCGGATGAGTAGAATTTACTGAATGAAATAGGCAGTGGAGAAATTTTCTGTTGTTTGCCTGAACTGATGTTGATTTGATGTAAGGAAATTAACTTGAAAATTGGATTCCTGATTATTCCCTAAAAGTGTTAAATGCATTTTCACCAGCAGTAAACTGATCATTTATTAGTCTGTCTAGTCATCTGTTATTTCAGCTGCAGGGGTGTATCTTGAAATTTTCTTAAGTAGGAGAAAGATCTTTTTAAGTGATTCTATTGGAAGCATACCCTAACAATGCTGAACGAATTCAGTTGTCTGAAAAATACTATGGATAATCAATCCAATAATACATTTATTAGGAAGATGTAAAGATTGCAAAGCAAATGAATAATTAGCACACTGGCAACCTTACGAAGTCTAAGCCTTTACTTACTTTCATTGTTTATTCTTTCAGGTATTCCTATTTTCTTGCCACAAAATAGCATATTTTCTTTAAATTCTTTTAAATTCCATTTCCTACAACATTCAAGAAAGTTACTCTTTCAGGATAATTATTCATTATTCTACCAGGATTCTGATGGAAGCTGTGTGTTATTTTGGTTAGATCCTGAAGGTGGATGGGGGGAGACAAAGCAGAACTAGAGTTAAGTCAATGTAGAATTTTCATATGAACAGAGAAGTTTACTGTTCAGCTGTTTTCCTGCCAGTTATTCCTATACTAAGAGGACTCGCATTGCAGAGTTAAACTAACTTTACATAAATGAATAAAGTGAATGGCTAGTGAGCTCTGGCAAACCTACAGGAGTGCTAATAAATGAGATCATATTTAAAACCATACCCTGGAAACAAAACATACAACCTCAGCATTGCATTTACTGCTGTTTCTTGGTTTGTCTTTTTTTAAAATATCTTTTATCCACTGAAAGCTTTTCTAGGAGACTGGCCAATCTGCTGGTGACATTCAGGGATGGTACAGAATTACCCATCTATTTCTTTGTTGTTGTAAAGGCTGAAATATTTATTTCAAAATATACCAGAAAAGCCTGATCCCATTGACAATGTACTCTTCATTGATGACCACAGTAATGACATACGACATACTTGCCACTACTAGTCAAATAGGACCATTGTGTCTCCTAACTTTTTTGCAAGATGAAAATGTTGGGTGGACTGGGGTTTTTTTTTTGCCACTTCCTACATCTTCAGTTTCTCTTGCTGAGAAGTCAGCTTTCTTTAACACAAATCAGTATTTTGCACCTCAAAGGATCGGAATATTCTTTTAATACAATTACTGCAAAAACATTTCTGTAAGAATTTAAGATAAAGATTTTGCTGTCTGTGAATTCTGTTTCTCCTCAGAGACTCTATTGCAGGATAAAGATGCTAAGCTTTTTCATATTTTTATGTCTGTAAAACCATGATACTTCTGTAATATAAGTATGTTTCATAAATTAATTTGACAATGAAGATCCAAACTAGTGACTGGGATACTAGTACAAAGAATAAGGGATCCTATGTTGCTTCATGAGCACAGTTTTTCTCCTGAAATGCTTACATAGCAGAAATTATATATTCACAAGCTAGTCTTGAAATAAGCATACAAATAACTATAAAATATATCCATCAAATAATTGACTGTCCATAGAAAAAACATTTTACATGCATATGCTATTGAAACAATACTGATTTATGCTTTATAACTCCCAGCTACTGATGAAATGTTATCTTTTATCCACATTTTAGCAGTGACAAAGGCTTGCTTCCTCACAGGTTTAGAAAAAAAACTGAAGTTTTTATTTTGAAAGCAAAATTAAAAGCTTTTTAAATTTCAGCAGTTGAGAAACTTTATAGTTTAGCTAGTAAAAAACATTGTCCAAGTAGATGCTTTTACAAGTGCTTTATTGTTCTTTGGAAACCTACTGTGTATTATATAACTTTGTTTAGAAAATTACGGACTCAAGAGTTTCATAATTTTGCTTGCTTCTCCTGAAGAGTGTGTGCCTTCATACTGTGGTTCATTTAATGGAACTAAACTTGACTAACTTTAAGCTCCCCATCTCTACAGATGGTGTAACATTATTATGTCTGAGGGGGAGGAAGTGTAGTGGACAGGAACAGCCTTAGATGGTGAAGGAAGTGCCCAGGAGAATGTGGAACCGTATTCAATACAAAATGGGGAAACTTTTCCGTAAGCAGATGTCTGTCTCTGTGCACTGAGTGCTAGTGAGGAAAACCTGAAGATAAGAAAAACGGCTTACTGTGTGGTGATGCTTAACTCATTTTGCACATAACTTGTCAGAAATCTTGTGGAAAACATCCTGTGCAGCCTGACTTGAGCTTCTACTTGATATGGCTGTCAGTGTGTTAAGTTTTGAATTTAATTCATCTAGTTTTAACTAAAAGTTTTTGTTTTCTTTATTGCAGTTACTTTTGCTAGAGGTGTTAACGTTTAAGCCCAGATACATGAAAATGTTGACAATCACAAAATAATTTTGGGGTTTGGAGAATATTTCTCCACAAACAGGAATGTAGTTCTTGGCCTTGCTTTGGCCAGACAAGAACAGCTTTGGCCTTTTTAATTGGGGCAGAGCTGTATGTCAAATATTACTTGAAATAAATCCTGTCTTTCTGATGTTTAGAATGTATAAATCCTCTCTGTTCATGACAGTTGTGTGTTTATGGACATTAATATCTTTGATATCGTTGATATCTTTAACTCTTACTCTTGCTTGTGATTCTTCTATATGTTATTTTCTTTATTTTGTACACTGTAGGGAATTACTGCTGAAGACTGAGTAAGCAGTATCTGTATGTCGCACAGATATTGCCTTGCTAGTGCTGTTTTCTGTATCTGGAGATTTTCTTCATCCGCTGGGCTCTTGGCTGCTGAGTTTGGGTATACCAGGTGGTTGTGGGAGTTGAATTGTTCTCACAGTTTATGTGAAACTCTTCTGTTTTTCTTTGTTAGTATTTTACCTTTCTTGTAGGCCTCCTATTTTGTTAAGCCGTGTTATGAAGCTCTGAATATCTGATGTGTTTACAGAGGTGGAAAGCTGTAGTAGCGTCTCTGTTACTACATGGTATCAGATTTTTTTCCATTTGTTCTTTAATACCATGTTGCAAAACATTGAGGTCTGTTGGGACTCTTTTAATGCTATGAATGTTATGGGCTGTAATAATTGCTCAAACATTTTTGCACATAATCTTTTTTTCTGACACTGGAAATCTGGCAACTTCCAGGTCATTTCATTTTAAAACAATCCAAATGTTTGTAAATTGCTTGAAACACAGTTGGTATTAAAAAAAAAAAAGCGATTATCTTTTCCTTTGACTGTCTAAAATAAGCAACAAGTGCTAAGAATCCTCTTATTCTAATTCCTCCATTTGGTTGTTTTGAAGTAATTGACGAAATGTTATTTATCAAGGCCTTAACTCTACAAGAATCTTGTATTTAAAAATGGTGTGATACCTTTGAATGGAAAGGCATTGCTGTCTCTATGAGTGATGTATGTGAAGCAGTATAGCTTTTATACTATTTAGCATTGCTGACTTATTTCATGCAGACTAATTGGAGTCATTGAGCCTGGCTCCAATGGGGCTTTGAACTGGTTCTTAACTGGGCAGGGTGTCCCAATTACTGAGATGCTGAATGTATTCTATATCAACATGGTTCATTAAATTATGTACTTGCCTAGTGCTGAAGGAACTTTAGAGCCCTATCAAAAATCTGTCCTATACAGTAGTCCTATTACAGTAATATTTCTTGTGAGGTGATTGTTTGAAACTTACTCTGCTCTTGAATTCCCCACTGATCAATTATGGAGCCTCTGTCCAAGATGAGGAACCTGGGAGACCAAGGCATAAGAGGTTTATGTAGCCATGGTCATATCCCAAATAACAAGATTTAAATCCTTGGACCAGTCAGCACTAATGGAGATGGAGAAGTGGTTGCTATAGCTCTGTTAGGTCCCTAGTTGAACAACTTTGAAGTTTAAAACCAAAAAACAACCACCCCACCCCCTCCAAAAAAAAAATTCCCCCAAAATAAACAACAAAACTACCAATGCCCCAAATAACAACAACAACAAACAACCCCACAACCAAAACCAATGCTAGGTGAAGCATTGATTTGCCCTACAAAAGGGACATGCTAGAGGCTGTTCTGTCTTAGAAGCCAAATGTCTCCTTGAGCTTCGTGGTTGCTAAGCAGGAGGGAGTCTGCTGTTACCACAGGGAGGCTGCTAAAAAAAAAAATGTTACTCGTCTTGGTGAGTGCCAGAATTTAGGATGGAGTAAAGAGATGTAGTATGTATGCTATTAATTGCAGTCAGCATTGTACTGGTGCTCTGTTGCTTCAAGTACAGAATTTTTAGAAGGATGTATCATACCACTGTCATGTAAGGCACGCCTGTCCCCATGTGGCACTCAAACTTAAACTCAATCGTAGAGAATGGCGCAGAACAACTGTACTTGCAATAAACAGTTTCCTTAGTGAAAACCAAGGCTGACAGAAACTGCTTAGCCTTGGCAGACTAGACTAGCTGGCTGAGAAGAGCATCTCTGGACTGAATCTTGGATAGAAACATGAAGTTCGTATTTCCGTTGTGGAAGTATATGAATACTACGAGGGATCTTGTGCTGCTAATTCAGGGGGCACGGGACACAGAGAGTTTAGTATGGTATGTTCTAATTTCTTTGAAAATAAGTGACCATAAAAAAGTGACTAAAAAAAAAAAAGCCTGCATTGAATTGACAGTGTAAAATCTTTGACTTATAAAATTGTGTTTGTCGATAGTTATGATAAAATATTGGGTTTGTATTTCACCTCACTTAGGAGGTTTCTGTGAATTTTAGTACCATAATCAGATTTAACCTGCTGAAATATTTGGTTTTACAAATTGTTCGATGACTATTTCTTTAAAATGGATAGAGCTTTTCTCTTTAGGGTACTAGTTGTATTAATCTTTTTTTTGCCAGGTTTGTTATAGTAATCTCAAGTACAGTGCTGTATTTCTTACAGTGTCCCCTTGAAAAGCCCTGAAAGGTACCAGATCGCTTTGCTGAGGTGGAAAGGAGTGAGTTTCTCTTGGTCTGCAGACTCTGTGTATGTGAAGATGAAACCATGGCTGACCACTTGACCTTCCAGAGGCAGCCTTGTTTCTTTTAGGCTTGCGGCTCTAGTTTGGAGATACTCCCATATAGATTAAAGAATGACTGGGGTTTTGTGGCTTGCATGCTAACCAGAGCATTAAAAATGTCATGGGCAATGGCTTGAGATCCCAGCCTGGTCAGAGAGACCTATGTGAAGCAGCTGTCTCCCAGGTAATTCCAGAAATGCTGCTCTGTGGTTTTGTAGCGTTATTTTGTAAAACATATTTACAATCTCGGCAACAGTTGGGAAGCCCAGTTGTTCAGTCTCACTTGGCAGAGCAGAGAGGTACATGTTGTTGTAATACAATACGTGTCTATGTCTTCAAGTATATGAGACTTATTAACCCTTTTACAAGCTTCTGTAGCAGCTACGTAACAACTGCATCCAGAAAAGAGAAAATCATAAAACCGATGTCTGTATTTTCCGGTCTCTACTGACAAATCGTGAGCAGAATGGATCTGGTTTACATCTCCACTAGAAGACATGATTTGTTGGGTTCCGTATTGTTTTCTTTGAAATACTCTTTTAAAGAAAATATAGAGCCAAATAACTACTATACTTAGTTGGATCACACAGGTAAGCTTGCTTAACATTTCAATGTAATTCCTGCAAACCCGCCTGAAACGGGTGGTAGTGGAGTGGAGATGATTTTGGAAGAGTACATTGGCTGAGTGAGCAGATGTTTTCTTGATGTGGCCATTGGAGTAGTTCCCTGTAAAAGGGAAGATGCCTTTGCCTAGGATATGGTTCTGGAAGGAAGGTCGTGTGTGTCTCTGTGCTACTGTGTTGAGCGGCAGGGGGAATTAATAGCATTAATGAATTCAGAGTAGTTCATCATGGTTCATTAGTAGCAGTCTCATGAAGTAAGCTATATTTTAAACTTTTTTCTGTGATAAAGATGATCCTCTTACAGCTCTTAGACACAATTTCATTATAATGGCAAGTGTTAATGCTTAATTGGTACTATAGAAAGAATAAATTACAAAAGAATGTCCTGTAACAGACTTTAGAAAGTCATCAGTACGATTCCTTAAATAAACGTTTTTTTAAATACAGGTGGCATGATGTCAAAGGTTCTATGTAAAACTCTTTAATTACTAATTATTTTTTTTTTAAATTTAATACTTATGTTTAAATATAATCTCATGGTTTAAAAATTACCCTTATTTTAAAGATGGGAATAACTTCAGAGGGTACAAAAGGAGTAACTTTTTAATGATGAATTTTAGCTTTCAAAGAAATGTAAGAATTGTATACAAAGATAATTAATTCAGCAATTGATTACTATAAGCTATTTATACTGGAAGATTTAGACATAAAGATTTATTTAAAAAAAACCCAACCTTTTAGGTATATGGAAGAAATTCCTTGTTTATCTGTGGGCACTAAGTTGTATTTAGGAGAAATAGAACACTTCAGTTCTGTTTTCATTCTCTGCTGTTACAAAAATTCATGTTCCTTTTCTGTCATCTCTCTGCTAAACAGTGGGTTGTATTAGCATTTGAGCCTTTGTGCTTGGACAAATAGCTCGTTTATTTTGTAAATGGTAGAGAGACTGACTCATAGTCTGTGTAGTTTATTTGCTATTCTTAAAGGGAAGGATGATATTTTGCAGTTGGTTGTGTCTGTGTTTCACTGCTGATTTCTGAAGGGTTAAACTGCTTGGACCAATTTTTCCTCCATGCTCCTGCACATGGCACAAATGAGATTCTCTTTCTCTTTTTGGCCAGAATCCTCTTAACGTCGCTATATTGATTCTTCATTGGAGAAACAGATTTAGTTTAACTGTCACTCAAAAGTACAACATGAAGACTCTCATTCTCTTCTGTTCCTTTCCTTTTTTTTTTTCCTTTTGGCACCTGTTATGGTTACAGAAGTATTTTACCTCTTCATTTTGAAAGAAGAGTGCAGTCTTGCTGGTCTTTAGGGGCAGAGAGAAGAGCAAATGGAAAGACTGTGTGACACTAAAGTTTTGCATACACAAAGACTGCATGTGCTCATGTGTCCTTAACAGGTCTGGGAGGCAAGTCTCCATCCAGACAGAAAGATCTCCTTGACTAACCTCCATGTCTGTGCAGCTTGACTCAAAGATGTTTTTTCAACTTTTCATCTGTTTGTGAGTCTGTTAAATAGACAAGTGCACACAGTTCTACTGAAAATGAATGAGAATTGGGCATCCAGAATCCTTGGTGATTCGAAGTCCCACCTTCCATGTCATATTGTGATATTGAGTCCTTTCGCTAAGTAGAAGACGCCCTTGTCTCGCGTGAGAAGGGCAAAACACTGGAGTTGCCGAGCTGTTGGTTGAGTGTGCCCTGAGGAGTCTGAGATGCCGCTGGCTCCACAACCAACACCAGCTGTGCTGCATGCGGGTGTTGTTCAAAGGTCTCTTCCTTCACAAATGGTGGCCCTGACTTGGTCAAAAATACTGTAGTTGCTGTAGGTCAGCTGGACATGTCAAGGTACGATGGCATGGCTAGATGCCAACGTGATAGCTGGTGGTCTGCAGTTCAGTTGTTCTCGCTTAGTATCTGCAGACGTGGTGTGGGGAATGAGCAGGTGGGATGAGTGCTTTAAGTAAGTATGCGGGATGAGACGATCGTTGTTGCCTTTTCTCTGAGGGACTCCTTCATAACTCGGTTTCCATTGCTTTTACCTTCTTGAGTATTTTTTTCAGCTAGCCATAAATGGTAATTTGTGTACAGAAAAGATCTTGCTGACTGCAACTGCTTTGTATTTCTGCTGAGACCTTGCTGGAGTTTATAGTCAGCATTTTTACTACAGTGAAATCAATGTTTTATTGCTGCTTAATGTACAGGAAGTAAATCCTGTCGCAGAGTTCCTTGTTACTTGCCACTTCTTAAAATTATTTTTTTTCTTCAGCTCGCTCTGTCATTCCCTGTAGAGAATGGTGCTTGTTCTCTGCAGTTGTAAGTGAATTGTGAGACTCCCCACCCTGAGCCATATTTCCTTCACATTTGTTTTGCGGCAAATGTTTTAGGTTGCCTGGCATCTTCCCCAGACCAATTAACATTAAAATCTGTCAAGAACAGTTCAAGCAAAAGAACCTAGCCTCTAACGTGTCAGACTACAGTGAGCAATTGCATTTTTGACAAAATTTAAGACAAACATCTCTGCTGTTTAAATTATTATTCTATTTAGCTGAGATTTTCTTCTTCTGCACTGTTTACTGTCTGTCTGGCAAATGTATTCCCTAAACACAGGGAACATGCTCAAGTACAGTCTCTATTCCAAACATTTTAGAGTCTGTAATCTCCCCAATCAAATACCTGTCAGAGACAGAATCAAATTTCTACAATCTCATTTTCCTCAGACTCATGAACAGTAGAATTACTCCTCCATCATTGTAGGAAAAACAAGGAGGGTTGCTCCATGGTGAGGCAGGTTTTTTTTATGCCGGTAATTTCTCCCTTTGTCCCTCATCGTCAAGTTGAGCCGTTGTCCACTGCTTCAGGCGTGGTTAAGGAAGCTGAACTGGGAAAGTGACTTACATGTTTCCCTGCTGTATTTAAATGTTGTTAAGCCATAAAGATAAGGAAAAAAATTAATTCATTTTTTTGCAATTGATTTTGCAGTAGCACCTAAAAAGTGTAGACAAGGACAGTGTTACAAACATGTAAGAAAAAGTGCAGCCTCTCTCCACAGAACTGTGTCAAACTTCTCATCAGAGGTGGGCAAGAGGTCAGAAAACTTGTTAAGACTCCTAAAATAGGGTCTTGCAGTGTTCCCTGGCAGCAGTGAAAGCGAACAGCATCCTGGGCTATATTAGACAGTACACCGATGGAAGTGTTTCGTTCCCCTTTTTGTTGGCGCTTATCAGAGCTCATCTGGAATATTGTGTCCAGGTTAGGACACCACCTCCCCTCTTTCCCCCAGCCCAGTCCAAGACAGACATTGATTGACTGGAATGTGCTCAGTGCAGGGCCACCAAAACTCTTGAAGCCTGAAGCGTATGTCCTGTGAGGAGCTGAGGGAATGGAGCTTGTTCAGCCTGGAGAAGATGCTTCAAGAGGGGGAGAACCTAATGGCAGCCTTCCAATACAGACAAGGATGCAATCAAGAAAACAGAGCTAGGCTATTCTCTGAGGTGCTTGGCTGGAAGATTAGAAAACAATGTACGTAAATCAAGATAAGAGGCTCAGACTTAAGGATAAATACCCATTCACTGTGAGGATAATTAAGCATTGGAAGAGGTTGCCTAGCGAGGGGTCGTGGAATCTCTGTCCTCGAGGTTTTCAAGTCCTGCCTGGCAAAGCCCTGAGTAACTGTGGTCTGAATTCAGTGTTGACTCTGCTTTGAGTGGGAGGTTGGAGTAGATGAACACCTAAGTCCTTTCCAACATGATCCATACAATGATTGTATGAACAAAGGAAGACCCCAGGAAGCAGGAGAGTGAATGTTTATTGTCAAAGACCATGGTTTATAAAAGATGAGCCTTGTTGCTGTCAAATAGTTTTCGAGAGGCCGTATGTCAGATTTCTGAAAGATTCATACCTCCAACCACCAGAATAACACAGTGATCCAAAAGTATGACAGTGATGTGGGAAGTACTGAAAATGGACATAATTACCATAGTATGGGACAGCTTCCCTGTGAAGGGTGGTGGGTGGTTGGGATCCACAGCCTGGAGAAGAGATAGCTGAATGAGTGTAAGATAGGTCCCAGGGAGTATGGAGGATGTGAACTGGGAGCCCTTACCTCTCTTCCACTAGCAGGCAAATGTGTGGCCAGCCAATGCAGTAAGCAAGAAACAGGTTGAAAATGTAAGGAAATAGTTCTCCCGTAATAAAGGTAGTTACGTGGAACTGCTTGCTGCAGCTGTCAATTTAAATAGTAATCCTCATGTATTTAAAAAAAAAATAATTGAAAATTACTCGAAGAGAAAAAATCAACTGGGAACTCTTTAAGAGGACTCTACCACAGACTTGATAAAAATATATGAGTGAAAACACCTGGTTTTGGCTAGTGCTGGAGACAGAAGATGACGGTCAGGATGATAGGACTATTGGACCTGCCATGTCCTGGTTCGAGGATCAGTCTGTTATCTCTACGTGAATTGTATCTACTCTGAATTTGCCAGACTTGCAAACCTTGAAATTACATGCTGTCACAGTCTGACAACTGATTGATGATTGATTAATACTGATGATCTGAGACCCTGAAATGATAATAAAGACATGAAATCAAAAGTCCATTTTTTTTACTAGAAGAGGGCGCAGAGGCAGTTTGCACCTTGCTGCTGGTTTTGTTGACTTTCAACAGTAGTTCCGCATTCCTTCTGGAAAAAAAAAGAAGGTGTTTTAGCATTGAATCTTTTCCACAGAATTTGCATGCTTTTGTAAGCTGATTTTTCTCTGGTTATAAGAGAATAAAAAAATAGTCCTTTGAAGATGTCAGTAGGCAGATCATATATAGAGAGGTATTTAGCTCAGTAATTTTATTATGATACTTGGATATAATAAGGTCAGAAGGAAACTTTATTTCAGACTGCAAAAAATTATACTTGGGCTACTTTATCCTTCGGACAACACATCAACCATGAGCAAATGAATGTCTGCATACAAAGAATTCAGTCTTTAATCACATTCAATAATATTCCAGATCCCTTCTCTTTCTAGACAATCTGAAGAGGCAGCTGAAGTCCAAATGCCAAAAAAGTGAGCTTTTTAAATTAGGAAACTTCTCTCCTTTCTGGTTGGTGGCAGTTTCTAATTGTCAATAGAAAATATCCAGTACAGAATCAAGGGAATGTAACTTAACATAATGTGCTTTGAATGCTGCAAGTGAGCATAGGATATGAGGGTATTGTAACAAATTTATTCACTGTAACTTTTTCTCAATGTGTGTGGGATTTTTAATCATCACAACATGTTTCAAGAACTGTAGATAGAGAACTGCTATAACAGCTTCTTTGTATTTGAATAAATTTATGTTAATAGCAAATATGTGATGACTGCCTGAGATGTAGGAGCCGAACTCTAGAAATACTAATGAACCCGAGCTTTATGCACTTTTTCCCCGCTTCTGATTTGATGTGTATTAAATCTGCTCTGTGGGTATTGCATCCAGCAGCCGCCTTTGGAAAGCATGTGGGTGGGATGCAGAGGACACAGAAAGGGAAGCGTAGACCTAACTACAGCTGCCAGGAACATTTTTTTATAAAATGAAAACTTGAAGCAGGGACTATATTCCATAAAAAATTTTCCGAGTGAAGATAGGCTGTGTTTTGGCATGCGCTTTGTTGGTGTTTGACACACGGTTCTCATCTTCCCTTCAGTGCTACAACAAATCTAGTACTCACCGTATTATGCCTGTGGCTGGAAGGTGGTTGTCTCCCACGTGCTGCATCCTTTGCATTGATTTATATCTGGAGAAGCCAGAAAGTGTGTGCATGTATGCCTACTATTAATTGATGGCTTTCCTTTATTTGTTGGTGGTCTTTGTCCACGTAAATGCTTAGAGACCGTGTTATAGAAAGCTTGGAAGTCTCACCAAGATTGCTATCCCTAGAAAACATACTTAATCAAAAGGATTTCCAGATTTCAGCATTGGCTGGCAAATAAATATAGAAGTTTTAAACTCTCCTCAGTCTTTACATGGCATGACGAAAAGCAACATTAAATTGTCTTTTAAGCAGAAGAGGTAACACTTGGAAGAAAAAAGTGCCTATGTGCGTGTACTGTAAAACCAAAGATATGATGCAGTTAAGCAAATACACTCCTTTGTTCAGCTGGTTTTGGTCTTACATACGTAATCATCCATTTGAAAAAACATATATCTAGTCAATGACAAAGGATTATGTCTATTACTGGATTTCAGAGGTTCATAACAACTGAAATTTGATTTTTATATATAATTAAGAGTGCCTAAATAGAGTTATTCCAATTTTGTTCACTTTATGCTTTCTACTTGAAAACACTTGTAGTGAAATGAAAGGTTGAAATGTATAAGGTACATTGTACTAGCTTTTATTTAAAAAAAAAAAAAAATAAGGGAAGAAATTTGTATAAACATGTTGTTTCCCAGAGCTGTACACTCAGAGGTTTGTGTTCAGCTGTGAATAATCAACTGGCAAACACTCTACTCATTACTAATTTTAGCATGCTTTTATGCAACTGCATTATATAGAAAATGTGTTAAAGTCTTTAGGTGGCTTTTATCTGTCTGTATTGGTGGTCTCCATACCATATATAGTTTTCTGTTTTAGCGTCAATTTCTGTGCACTGAATCGTTCTTGGTGATGCCTAACATCCACATGTAATGACATGTGGTTCAACTCAGATAGTCATTCTTTTATTGGTATATATTAATTATAATTGCTTTTATTAAGAAAAAAACAAACAAACAAATAAAACCAAAACCAGCGTACACACACACACACACAAAACCCCAAGCAGCAAAAATAAGAATTTAATAAATAGCTTGTAATGGCGTAATGGGAATCTGTGAGAATACTCTGAAACCATTTGGAGAACAAAAACGTATTCTGAACAATGTCATATTTCACGCACAAAGTCTGTTCCTGTTGAGTGATCAAATGCTTGTTTTTTAAGTATTTCTGAGGATAATGAAATAGTCTCAACAATGGAGCTGATGAGACGTTTATGACAGACAGCTAATGTCAGATGTAGATGTGCTTAGTGACTAATTCTTATGAACCAGCTCATATTATGTACATGTGCTAAATGGCAAAATAGCTACTGAACTCTTGAGCGTTGCTGGTACGTTAACAGGTTGATTTAGACAACAGGAGACATTTGAATGTATCTGCCACTAAAATATCTTCACTACAATTTATTAGTGAGGATCAAAAATGACATCACTGCGCACAGGAAGATGACTTCTAACTGAAGCAAATATAGTTGTGTTGTCAGTGTCTATTAAATTATGTTAAAATAGCCCTAAATAGCTAGAATGTGAGGAAAGGCACAGTGAAGCAATTGCTTATGGAAGATGTTAATAAGTCAGTGTAATAATTCTGTATGTGCTGATCGACAAAAATGTGACAAATTTCAATAACATAGCCAAAGTCACAACTATGCTGGAAGGAAATTTTCATTTTTGGAAGCCTGTGACACTTTTTTTTTATTTTAACACTGATTTCTGGAAAGGCGTCAATGAGAGAAGATAAATAGTAGGTACTGGGGCTCATTACATACTTTTTGTTTTGCATTTAGAAATTAGTTGCTAGAGGACTCTGAGGAAATCTGCTTGTGTTCAAAACCAATTTACTAATTTGACAGATGATCATAATACTTGCAGCTGACTGGATGTGTCCATTTTACAGGGATATGGGATTATAATTGTATGATGCTGAGAACTGGTTCTTTGAACCTCTGTGTAGGGTAAAGCAGAGCTGAGATGTTTTGAAGTCTTTTGGTGGTGTGGGTTGGTTTTTTGTAATACAGTGGGTATGTCAGTCACAAGGAGAGGAGGACCCTGTGTACTACTGACATGCCTCCATCGGAACTTTTACTGGTCTCTGGATGTGTTTAGTGGTGTTTTGGAAAAGGAGCCCTAAAAGATTTGTAGATAAAGGTGATGGGCGTTGAACATCCTTCCTAGGTCAGGTTCTTTCACTTCTGTTGCCCCTTCAAACGCAGTTTAGGATATGTACAACCATCAGCTGAAAAAAAATGTATTAAAAAAAATATTCAGATATTCAGTGCTAAACACGGTCATACCTCATTCTGTAACTTCCTGACACTTCAAAGCCGTGCACATGAGAATATTAATGGTTGACCTCATACGGAAGCTGCTGTCGTATCAGGGCTTCAATTTATTTTTCAGCTTCCTCCTTGATGTCAAAGATGACTGTGAAAACAGTGACTTATGGAGGCTATTGCAGAAACATGGTTAAAGGAATGCTTTAAGACTGCACAATCCTCAACTTGTTGTAACAGGGGAACTGGAAATTAATCTCTTTCTCTGTAACTCTTTTCCTGGTCTTGATGGCTACTTTGATTCACCATTACTAAGCAGTAGCATTGGCATAGCTCTCCAGCTATACCTCACAAGAATCTTTTGTTTCTAGTATTGAGGAACAATATATATATTTACATTTATTAGTTCCCTTCACTTGCTTGTAGTTTATATGCAGTGAGTTTCCCTCCTCCTATCTTTGTTTTTCTCGGTGTTTTTTTTTTCTGATGTTTCTTTGTTTCCTACATTGTTAAACCAAGCTTGATGAATGGGTTTTATTAACTGAGACATTAAAAAGAATCATTTGGCTTCCTGGCATAAGAAAGACTTGTAGGAACAGACCTTAAAGTAGTACTATAGAGAAAAATTCTTGAAAATTCATGTTCAGAACCTAGCAATTGAGCAAAACTCTTGTTCTTTTGTTAGCAATTACTTCTGTTCTTCAGTTGTTTCTGGTACCTGGGTAGTGATCATCAAGTATTTCCTTGTCTTGCATTTTTATGTATGTGACATATATTACTTGTGCTTTAATCGATCATTGCTAGTCTGAGCTGCCAGTTACTGCACAGGTATGACAAAAGGTTCTGTGGTTTAGCGGGATTTTTTAGTCTCTTTGACAGATGTTGTGGTGAGATGATAAGCAGGAGGGAGAGACTGTATATTTAGCAAAAAAGTTACACCTTTCAGAGCAAACACCTAGTTTCAGGAATCCTCCAGTAATAACCCTTTTTTTTTTTTTTTAAGCTGACTCAAACTTTCCAGCACCCAAGGAAAGCTGTACAATGACTGTGAAGCTGTTGCTTTTCTTCTTTTAAAGCCATTATGGAGCCATTTGTTCTAGTAATACCAGTTTGTAAAACAGTTCCAAAGTGTTTTCTACGCCTGGAAAAGAAAGCATTTGTCTGTGAAAGAATGGAAGAGCTTAAATTTCATAGCTGCAACGTGAATATATAATTAGTATTTCCCCATTGCCACTATAATAGAAATTAAATGGTAAAACAAAGCATTTTCTCTGTGAAATGTTATTGTAGAGAAAAAGCAGTGCTGCAGAAATGGCAGGTTGAGCATTTATGAAAAATTTCCATTTAATTTAGTAACCTATTTGGTGAACAAGAAGAATGTTGCTAATAAGGAGACACATGAGAAAAAAAAAACCCGAACTATTTATTATCAAATATTTTAGTCCAATGAAATTGAGTTTCCTGAATGTTCTACCTTTTCCTCAACCTAAAGGCTGTTACATTTTTGAGAAAATGCAAATATGCATGATGGCTCTGTGCCATTCTAACTGGTGGAGAAATAGAAAGTTTTGGGGGAAAATGCCCTAGGAGCATCCCATTCCTCTGTGCTCCTTGGTGCTGGGATATATTCTTCTCTAGAAGAGATGTGCATGCAGAGGCTGCCTGTGTGTTTTTTATGGGATGAACCATTAGAGTGGTGCTTGGCATATTTCTTCTTGCTGGCAATATGTGCTCGAGGTGAGAGTAGGAGTCGGAGCATGCTTGGGGAAAGAAATGGAGAGCTAAAGGGGTAACCATTTGGTTTTAGAATAATTTTTGTAAATGTTAGTTTTATGCATGGAGGCACATCAAGACTAAGAAACAGTAGGTTGATCTGTCATGAGAAGTAGCCAGATTGTGCTTTTCTACATTTATCTATTCTGAAAACAGACATACAACACTGAAATTGCTTAGCTTTGCAGCTAAGACCATATTATATAGAATGTGAGCTCCAAAGTTTTAGATAGATAGATGTATTTACTTTCTCTGTAGGAATAATGAAAGTTTATCTTCTATATGAATACACCATTTTTGTATGCATACGTTCAGTCTATTTTTCCTAATAAGATATTATTGGGCTCTCACTACTGAGATAAAAATACATAACTTCTATTTGTCTTTTGCTATTTTGTTTAAGTATCCACATCTTTTCTTGTTGCAATGAAGAAAAAACTCAAACAAACAATTGAAGCAAAACCTGGAGAGAGATTAATGGCGAGATTCAGGGTTTGGAACAGTTAAGGGGTTCTGGAGCAGCACGTTGCTGGAGTTCCAGCACCTTGGTATGGCTGTTCCCAACTGCCTGCCCTCAGGGAACAGATCTATTGAGGTAGTTTGAACAGGATCAAGCTATAATTCGTGGCAGATCTCAATATGTTTTTTCTACTTGCTTTAAATGGATAAATATCCTCTGGATGATTTTGAGTGGGAGCAGGGTTTTTTTCACTCTTTACTCTGATTAAGGAAATACGCAATTTTTTAAATCTTTTTTTTTTTTTTTTTTTTAAAGACCGACCTTCCTTCCTTCCTTCCTTAAATTAAATTATTCACTGTAGCATCCCTGTTAATTATTGCCTGGGTGAATTTAAGAATTATTCTCCTTATTACAGCTGGAATTAAGAAACGGACAGAACTGGGGGTGAGAAGAGAAAAACAAACTCTGCTGAGGTTCACAACTTCTTAAGGTCACCACAATATTTCTTACCATTTTTCATGCTGCTCCTTCATTAGATACATGAATGTATTGTGCATGACTGTTGTCAGAAATAAAAATGCAAAGGAGCATTGGGAATGCAAATAGTCCCTAAATTCTAGAGCTTGCCCTTTTTCCAGTGAGATTCAGCAGCGTGGACAGGAGACAACTGTCGTCACTATTTATATTATTCACTTCAACCTTTTTACCAAGAATGATACCAACAGAGGGCTTTCACTGCTGCTCTCTCCTAGCAATTTAGGGAATGGGGGCAGCCTACGGGACAGTCTACACCGAGACTTGTCTCCTGTAGCTGGTTTTGCAGCAATGACATTAAAAGGGCTGCCAGATCCACACTGTAGTGATGGATTTATGTTAAAAAATGATCATTTGTATTTAGGGTGTCATCTTGAAATAAAACAAGGAGGTACCAATCTCAAATTACATCTAAGGAAAAGATTATTCATTGCTCCTTAAGGAAAAAATGTATTTAAATAGAAATCTAAGCAGCCTAGGCTTCAGTTAGTTTCATTCTGTGCAATACTATACGATGATCTTCATATTGTTTTCTTGTTCTCTCATGCAGGCTTTTTAATCAGTTGCAACAGTAAAGTAAGATAAATCTTGTAAATTAAATGGGGAAAAACTATAGGTTTTAAATACTATTGTCTAAGAGGTTTGGGGTGAGGAGAGCAGTACTGCAGTTTTGTTTAGCTTTTGTATGCCAAATTCCTGTACTGTTAAAAACTGATAGTACTTCTGCTGCTTTTTTTCTGAATTACGCTCTTATTGTGAATAAAATCTTCCGTGTCCAAATGAACTGAGTTTTATTATTTCAGTGTGATTTAACAAAAGGGAGATCTTGGATGGAAAAATCTGAGCTGGAAACTTGTAAAGAACAAGATGTCGTGTCCTGCTAATCCGCTGCGCTCGGGAAGATACTAAGGGGGAAAAAGCAGGGGAGGTGAAGCAAGAAGAGCTAGGGATGAAACACTTGGCCCAGATCTTGGAGTCCATTGATTGTGTCTTTTTCCTGTTACTTCCTTTCTGTTCCGTTCCTTTTAGTGGAAGACATGCTCGGGTACCATCGGTGCTATTGCAAGCTTTCATGTTCTTGGTGAAGTTACTTCTCCAGCTTTTTCTGCTGCCTCCGTCTCTCCTGGGAATTGTTCTGATTATTTGAACTTGGTGTAGGGGTGTCTGTGGTCTTTATTTTGAAAGTACTTCAGGATTTAATTTGTCACCTCTTTCATAAGCCCCTACTTACAATATTTTATGGACATACAAATGATTATCTTGGGAAGGTGAAATTTCATGTAGTGTACTCTTTGGAATTGGTTTGATTTGGTTGAAGGGTATTTATAGGTATTTATAAGTTAACATCTGTCTGTTTAGTGAGTTTGGGAGAGCTCTCTGTTCTCAGAGTGGGCCTTCTGTTGCAGGGAATGAAAACGATGGATACATCTCCAGTTATGAGTAATAAGAACTGGAAGTGTGTAAGGGGACAGTTCTCTGATGGCTTGAAACACATTGAAATTTAGATTATTTCTAAAATTCTGTGATAAGTGACTCAGAATTTGGGGTGCTACTCGATGCTATGCACAATATTGCCCTTAACAAATGCTAATTTAGAATTTGTCTGTTGCTGCCACGTATAGAATGGGGGAGGGCTGGCGGGGAGAAGAGCAATGAACTTGTCTTTCACAGCTGAAAACTGAACTTTCCCCTTGATGACACAGTGGTGTAAATTATCTGAGATTGTGCATGTTTTGCAGAACAGCCCTCTACCTCCACAATCGATCAGAAAAAATGCTTTCACTGGAAAATGTTTTAAACCTCTCTTTGTGGTTGCATTTGGGCTAGTATTCAGCAGATCAAGGAAAACCTAGAATGTAATATTTGCCAGTCTCATTTTTTGCTTGTAGTGAAGGCCAGAGTAGTTCAAGTGTGTGTGCATGAACAGGTTGAATAAGCAGAAGGAAATTTAACTTCAGTGGTATTGTTTCATAATGGATACATTAATTGCATATAAAATAACGTATGTTTTTATTCATTACACAGTTAAGACAAAAAGGGAATTATTAGTTCATGCAGGGAAGGGTCAGTTTGTTAATTTAAGTTCCATCTGTGATGCAAATGTCAAAAATATTTATTGTTTCTGCTGGTTGGAGATCCGATGATAGGTTAAAAACTATTTATGTGGCAGGCTGATACACTAATGTTACTGATTTCCTACAATACAGGAAGGAATTAGTCTTCCTAAGCTGACATATAATTTACTTGATCTCTAAAATTTGTAACTCTGTAAGGGGAACTCCAAAGGATGGCAGATACTGCACTATGCATAAAAATCCTCATATTGAGATAAAGGTGATTCCTGAAAGTTAATTTTCAGTATGTTCTTAGTATTTGGTATTCATTTCAGTGTTCATTTATTAATTATGAAGACTCATGTTACGAATTAAGGATGTTTATCCAAACCAGGTGCACACACATTTTCAGTGCAGTGAATGCATGAAAGCATCTACACTTTCTTTTTTTTTTTTTTTAACACACTGTTTACACACACTGCATGCCTATATTACTCTGGACTGCATCAACGCTGTCTGCATCCCTTCTTTGCCTGGTAAAGTTTGGATGGGCAGCACCCTGGGATCAGTGCTTATGCCATCTCAGGATGGAAAAAAGGGTAGTGGCGGAGGTGATGTGTGGGTTTTTTCTTTTGGTTTTGGTGGTGGTTCGTTTTTCTGGCCAACAGACAAGCAGCAGGCACAGGGAGGGGACAGTGATGCTGCTGTGCCAGTTACTCTACCGCGTTGAAGGGAGGGCAGGAAGAGGGAGCGCTGTTGCAAAAGTACAGGGCTGTGTGGTCTTCATGAAAGCAGAAAGCAGAAGCTAAGAAATCATGGTTAGAAGTGTGCAGTGTTGCACGGAACCGCATGTAGTTTGTAGGTCAAAGACGCACACCTTATGTGGGAAGCCAAAAATTTATTGTTAGCCTAGATGAAGTTGTAACAGTGTCATGGTTTAACCCCAGCTGGCAACTAAGCACCAGGCAGCCACTCGTGCACTCTCCCCTGGTGGGATGGGGGAGAGAATCAGAAGAGTAAAAGTGAGAAAACTCTTGGGTTGAAATAAAGACAGTTTAATAAGTAAACCAAAAGCTATGCATGCAAGCAAAGCAAAACAAGGAATTCATTCACCGCTTCCCATCGTCAGGCAGGTGTTCAGCTATCTCCAGGAAAGCAGGGCTCCATCATGCGTAACCATTACTGGGAAGACAAACGCCCTAACTCTGAACATCCCCCCTTTCCTTCGTCTTCCCCCAGCTTTATATGCTAAGCACGACGTCACATGGTATGGAATATCCCCTTGGTCAGCTGGGGTCAGCTGTCCCAGCTGTGTCCCCTCCGACTTCTTATGTGTCCCCCCTCCCCCAGTCTGCTCGCTGGTGGGGTTGGTGTGAGGAACAGAAAAGGCCTTGAGAGCTGAGCATCAACTGAAAACACCAGTGCACTATCAACACCATTCTCATCCCAAATCCAAAAGGTAGCACTATAGCAGCAGCTGGTTAGAGCCTCTGCTCTATCCCAGCTGAAACCATGACAGTCTAATCAAGAAGTGTCATTTTAATTGTACTAATAATACCAGGTTATCTTGGACTCAAAAAACCTCATTAACAATATGCTTAAAGTTGTTATTCATAAATGTCCTTGCACAGACCTCTTTTGTGTCATGTTCAACTGTGCAACTTCCCCCTGGGTCTTGAGGTCTTCCTCGAGCACAGCAGGGCAGGGGACTGTTGGCGTCCTCGGCTCTTCTCTGGGGGTGGTACAATACCATCTGCACGAGGGGGAACCTTCCCTCTCTGTCTCAGGTCTCTTTGGAGCTGGTTTTATATGTTTGCAGCCCGTTCAGGCACTCTTTCTTTTCTAAACGGCTCACAGGGTAATTGCAGAAGGACTTATTTTACTTAGGCCTCTATCACAATATGGTTAAGGCGCATCACGGCAGAGTCAGCATTAAGCAGTAGCAAAGGAAACTCCCGTTAAGCTGTAGAAAGTAGGTCATTGCAGAGTCAGTGTCCAGCTACAGGAAATAACCATCCTGACCCTCTCCTGACCCTTATCGATATTTGCAGTTGCAGCAGACCCGTGACCATTTAAAGCATTCCCTGGTGAAGCCCCAGGGCCGGAGTTGTGAAGCTGCCCGTGGGCTGCAGCTGCAAAGAGGAAGGGCACGGTGCGGGCACCATGAGAGCCAAGGAGAGGAGGTGATTGGGGAGAGGGTACCAAGGGCAGGTGCAAGGAAAATGGGACTTTACATCATCAATGGACAGTCTATCAGAAGATGTTACCTAGCACTCCACATGCAGGTTTATGAAGACCATTTGTAACAGTCCAAAAAGTCGCTTTTTTTTGCTTTAAGCTGATGAACCGACCAGGGCAATTTGAGCACACAAGAGAAAATCAAAGGTTGAAGCGTATGTTGCCATTTTTGGTGTTTTAAATCTTTGATTGCGCTTTAAGCCTTTAACTTTAAAATGCCATTGATTTTCATTAGAAGGCTTTGTAATCTATTTCAGAACAGCTCTCTCAAAAAAAAAAAAAAAATAAAATCTATGTTGTTAAGGAGTTATACCGATTTCCTATTTTGGCCTCTTTCCAGTCTTATAAATTGGGACTTAATCAGGGCTACTGAACTGAAATAGATTTTACAGAGAGTAACAAGCCATTAATAAGATCTTTTGCTTAAATAAGTCTTTAATTGCAGCTTTGTACAAATGTGATTGAGAAAAAATCTTGCGGGTTTCTTAGTGCTATGACTTAATATTGACTAATATTTCTTCTCTGAGAGAAATATATGAAGAACTTTATTTATCCTAAATTTCTGAAAGGAAGTAGAACCACATCTGGATATAAGCTTTATTTCCCTAGCCAAGTGTAGTTCAGACATTAACAGAATATTTTTTTTTCCACATCTGTCAACTTAACCTTGTGTAGCAAAGTTGATTCAGCAGTTTAAAGCTCTAAACTGTTAGAATAATCTACTCTAAGAAATTTTCAAGCCTTGTGAAAACCCTGTTAAAGCTTCCCCCCTTGCCCCACACCGTCCATTCTACTGCTGGGGGAAAAAACTCTGGCCAGCTGAAGTACGAAAACGAAACAGTGTCCTTAAACAAACATGTCTTAAAGTTAGTCTAAGTGTATTGATTCCTCCTCCCCTTATTACTATAGTCATCTTTCTTTCAGTCTCCATCTCTCATTGAAATACCTGAAGCAGTTTTTGCCTGATAACTCTTACACAAGCCTTTTTTAAAAAGTCTGTGTGTCCGTATCAGCTATACTCTGTTCATTTTCAGATTTTATTTTGAAAGGTCCCAGTTGAAAACATTTTCCCTTCTCCCTTTCAACAAGCCTGTGAAAATGAGAGGTTGCAAGATGGCATGGTATGTTGCTGCAGAGCTGCCTGATACAGTGATGTATCTCTGGCTGATTAATGTAAGCACTACTCAACGCTGTATAATCGCTAATCCTGTGTATAATGAGGTGGTTGGGCTACTATTGCTCCTGTGCCTCTGTCCTCCCTGCAGAACTACCTTGTTTCTTAATTTTAGAGCTTTCAAGTAAGTGACCATGTTATCTCTTTGGGACAAGGGTTATCTTTTTCATCTGTAAACCCAGGGCCCATTTTGGGGGCTCTTGAGCTTACAAATAGTGATCAGACAGGACTGTTGGTTCCAGGCTTGATACGGTATTGCCATTTTTAATCCATTTGAGGAGCCTTTACAAATCCTTTCAGAAATTATGCTGAATTCTGAGGTGGACATACAGTTGATGTGACATTTCTCAAGGAAATCCAGCATTTTGTTGGTAACGAGCCATTTATTCTATTGATGTGTCACTTGGTGAGCACAGCTGTGGCATGGCTTTTGGTGGTAGTTTTTTGTCTGTGAGCTGGGATACATCTCAGGACGTCACAGTCAGTGTATGTTGACGCCTACAGTCAGAAAGTAGAGAAGTAGATCACTTACATGTATGTCGATAATAGCTAGACTACCAGTTAACTGTACCAGCCAACGGCAAGATCTCCTGAGGGTTGCTTATCTGACTCCAGTCTTATCTGTGCTCCAGGCACTTGTTGCAGCAGCTACGGAGTTAACCAAGAGTGACCAATGCAAACTCAAGCCGTGTCTTCTACACGTTGGAAAGATTCGCGTGTAGTTGAAGCTTAAATACAGAAATCCCTGCAAGGAGTTTGGCTGTTTATTTGAACTAGGCAACAGGTTTGCCAACCAATACCTGGGTATCTTTTCCCAGGCAACTTTATACTTACCAACATGTAAAAAGCTCAAATATGTTACAGCAGACGTTTAGTACATGTGGCCTGTAGACTTCCAACCTATTTGCTGACCAAGAAAACAGCTGGATTTTCTCCTTTGGAAGTAACTCAAGCTTTATTAAGATGCTGAACCTAATTAATTACTATCCCAGATTGCTTCATCATTCTCACTTGGAAGTACTGCTCTTTGAGAAAAGGATATAGGATCTTTATTTAGTTGGTTTACCATTTAACCACAAATTGGCCAGTAAATTTGTAAATGTATAACTTTCAAGCTTATGTTCCAAATTAGACTTACCTAAGGAGTATTTGCGTTACTTTATGCAAGTGGAATAACTATCTTAGTTAACTAGCATTCAGCAGTTATTTTCAGTTTAGATAAATCTTTCTGTTTAAACAATCAGAAATGGCAGAGTGAGAAAATCTTACGTATTCTTTAAATCTCAAAATTAAAATCTCAAGGTCCTAATTGAAACCTTCAAAATTCTTTATATCTACTTCCCCCCCCCAAGGTTAGTAGAAATGGCCTTGTGTAGCACGTGGACAGAATCAAGTCCATTTTCATAGAATCATAGAATGGTTTGGGTTGGAAGGAACCTTAAAGATCATCTAGTTCCAACCCCCTGCCATGGGCAGGGACACCTCCCACTAGATCAGGTTGCTCAGAGCCCCATCCAGCCTGGCCTTGAATGTCTCCAGGGATGGGGCTTCCACCGCCTCTCTGGGCAACCTGTTCCAGTGTCTCACCACCCTCATGGTGAAGAACTTCTTCCTAACGTCCATTCTGAAACTTTTCCCCCTCTATGCCAAGGATCTTGAAAAATTGAGATTGCCCTAACTCTTCCAAGGGAGGTCTGTGTCTTCCCATTCAGTTTTTTGTAATACCATACCTTTGTAAAGCTTATAAACATCAAGTAAAAAAAAAATAATCTTGCTGTATCTTAGGAGTTGTTTTGGCTGTGTATACAAGTGTAGCTCTGGAACGTGTATTTGCAACCAGTCACTTAGTCAAGGGAAGAAAATTAAGGATCAGTAACAGAAGGCTAGAAATTATATTTATTTTTCAGAAATTAAAACCCAGACCTGATTAATTTAATGGATAGTATTGGGGATGGACAGAGGGGTTGGGGCTTAAATGCTTCAATTAAAAGGAAAAAAAAAACCTACCCAAATTAACCAAAACTTTGAAATGAAATGATGCGTTAATTGTGAGGGTTAATAAACATCTGCAAATGAGTTGGAAAATTCTTTCCCAGTCAGAACCTAACACTTCTTATCAGAATGACTCTTTTTAAATGCCTTTAGAATATGGTATTTTAAGAAACTCTGAGTCTTTGCCTACTTTGCATATGCTTTTATTATGCATAAAACTTACACTTGACAGGTTAGTCTTATGTGAATAATTTTTTTCAGCTTGTTTCCCTATAGTATCAGAAACTCCTCAGGATTCCAAACCCATAACTGAATATAAACATTGTTTTATCAAAACTTGTGATAGTGCTTATTCCTAAATTATTGGTGTTACTGGTACAGCCTAGTTTTCAGCCTTCTTTTCAATCTTCTTCCTTTCCTTTCTTCTTCCCCTACACCTCTCCACCATACCCCAAGCATGAGGCTGGAACAGGTTATCCATCGTCAGGTAAAGGTTTCTGCTAAATGTCAGTGGATTGTCTCTGCTATTTGCAAAATTCATTTAAAAGAGACACTATTTAAAAAACAAACCAAAACGAAACAAACAGAAAAACTCCACATGTGCGCTGATGTTAGGAGGAAGAAAAGAGAGAGAAGAGAAGGCAGGGAAAAAAATATTCCTGGCACAAAAGATATTCTGTGTGTAATTAGTTATTAATTAATTTTTACATAGAGTAGAAACAGTGATTTATTTTTGGCATGAGACAAACTCGAAGTATTTCAGTGTAGGCTTGCAGCACAAACATTTGTGAAAGACATTATTAAGTTTGAGCGGACGTATCCGAAGATATGTCACCTAGCCTTAGGCATGACCTTCCTTTCAGTGGTAGCTTATTGAAATTAGTAGTTCTTATCAACCTTCTGTAAGACCTCTCAGCTGGTAGATGGATTGCTTTGCATATTTATATTGCAATGGTCAGCATGTTAGTTCTACTGAAATGGCTTTTACGGACAGAAATTGAACAAGATGCATGTACTGCTGCCTTTAGAAGATGTTTCTTTTTAGTACAGAGTTTCTGAGGGGCTTGAATAGAGCTATCAACACCTATTTCTAAGGCCTACATTGTGACTTTTGAGCTAAAAAGGCTCCGAAGTGTATGCCTAAACTGAAGAAGCTTTGTGATGTGATTGTAGCAGCGGAGCAGGGCTGGGGAGTCTACTGGAAACTGAAATTTAGTTTCATATTGCTTTGTGGAATGAGTTATGCTGGCAAACCAGCAACTCTGCCTGCCTAACTGCTGCTGTGGCGGGAGGAGTTTGCTGTTTCGGTTCTGTCAGCCAGTGGAAGTAACTGTGGTGGTGAGAGACATAAGCATGAACATGCGCTGATTCGATTTAGGAGCACATATCATGGTAGTGAGATAGGATTTGGTTTGGGGTAAAGAACTTGATGCATATTGTCTGCTACTATGATGTATATCTAGCAAGTTATTCAGCTGAGGTTAGTGTGGAAGCTGATGGCAGAGCATTGGCCTACTCATGGATGCTTTCACAGGGACCTCACTCGAGCAAACTGAGTTTTGTTTACCCAAAACAAATAATAAAAATGGATGCGTTTTCCCTGTTACAGTTTGGCCAGTGGACTCTGTTCAGTGAAGAGTAGCAGTGTTGTCAGACCCTATACAGTCAAGTTTCAAATTTTTTGATGGTATCTGTATTGACGTCGGGACCACCTCTAAAAAGTTACATAAGACAGTGCATATAAGATGAGAAAACCAGGTTCTCTTCCACTACCACCCAGAGGAGAACTCCAAGTTATCCTTAGCAAGTTTATTAAGGAGATCAAGAAAGCTTATGAGTATGGAATTTAATGTTGAAGTCATTATTTTGAAGTGTTGATAATCTGAAATCATAAATTACTTTGCACTGATACTGCCTTTAAATAGAAAAAGTTATATAACATTTGACAGAAGGAGTATTTAATCCTAAATTAGCTATTTAAGGAGCTACTGAATTGCTGAATAACACTGACATGGAAAATTATAAATTCTTCTATAATGGGAAAAGATGCAAAAGGCATGAAACAGGGTGTGAGCTTGCAAGTAAAAGGCGAAGCTCAAGACCGATGGTTTGAACTAGGTAGCAAAATTAAGAAGCAATCGTCTTGAGAAGCTGCCCATGCACGTTGTTGAATCCCATTCACTCACAACGTACCCCATAGTCACCTTTGCAGCCCGACGGGAGGAGAGGAAGGCTGGCTGTCCCCTGCCCTGAACGTGAGTGCCTCCGAGGTTGAGAACTCCTGGAGGGTGATGAGGAGCAATAGGGAAACCACAGCATCGTTTTGTTCTTCATCTGTATCGCAGTCCTCTTCAGTCCTTGGCTCAATGCAGAGCAAGCAGCTGCTGGTGCTTATGCGGCGCTGACAGTTCTTGTGCAGTTGCAGAGCCGCTAGACTAGGGCGTACCCATCTCATCTGGTGGCAGGAGTAGTTAGCATAGAGACCGTTTTTTGGGGGATCTCTGTCAGTATACTTTGTCCAATCTGATCTAGTTAAAGATGTCCCTGCTCACTGCAGGGGGGTTGGACTAGATGACCTTTAAAGGTCCCTTCCAACCCAACACATTCTATGATTCTATAAGTGAACATGACTAAGTATGCAACTAGAAAGTAAATAACTTCCTGAAAGCTGTGTGGGAGCCTATACAATTTTAAATATGTAGTTCAGTAGAATGGGGAAAGTAATTGATAATGTAAAAAAAGTTTCTTTTCTCATCTTTTGTATAACTCCGATCAGATTTTTCTTTGCTTTGTCTGTCTTTAAGAAATGCAACATGGGATTTTTCACCGGATTTTGTGTTTCTAAATTTTTCTTGGAATATGTCATGATGAATTGCACTTTGCTGCAAAATGTAATACTGTCTTATCTGTGCTATGGTCTTAGTGTGTAAATTGCATAGTCCCACTGAAACTAGTACAGGTTTGCTCTGTAAAAAAAGGTTAAGTCTTGGATCGGTCACCTGGTTCCAACAGCTTAATGAAACCTGGCTCCTGGAGTAAAGCCTGTAGACAACACTGCTGCGTGTGTTTGATTCTCTCCACCACTCCGCAAGCGTTAAAGAAATTAGGCTCAGGCCTCAAGTAACTTTTTAATCCAAGAAGTGAACATCTTTTGGAAACTGCTGTACTTTGGTGGCTTTCCACTGCAGAGGCAAGATAGTTGTCTGCTTCCCATCTGGTTATCAGTGCTGATCCTACTTGAGATGAAGTGATGCCACACGAAATGAGATCCCCTCACACTTCCAAACATGGATTATTTGTGGTTTGAACCACTACAGCTCCAGAGGCAATTTTTGAACATTTACCCTCAGGATTCTGTTTCCTAGAAGATACGCATAATACAGTCCTTTCCTTTCAGTATCCCACCTTGTAATGTTATTTTTTTTTTCATTCTTTTTGAATGCACACATTTCTAGGGTATCTGACGTGATCAGTGCTGACAGCCAAACTGACAACAGCAGGAGGAAGGAGATGGTGGTGGCTGTAAGGGAAAACGTGAAGCAGGGCAATGATGGTGGGGACTGGAGTTTGCTGGAAATGTCTTTTTTGGGAGGTCAGGGGGGATGGAGCAGAAAGGGCCACTTCAGCAGTGTACAGCTGTCATTTTTGTGATCCTGTTCTGTTGAAGCCAGACTGAGCCATGTTGAACATAGTACTGAAACGTGGTGTTTTGGAGTTTTTAATTGTCAGTATACTAAATATGGTGTTCTATAGACTTCTGACAGATAAGTCTGTACGTTTCTACCTGATGACATAGGACTGTGTAAGACTGAGTGAGCACCAGGCTTGTGGATTTTACACAGGCATAAGAATTTGTCTACTCATATCAGTTTATGCTATCTGAGATTTGCATCAGCCAAGGAATAAGTATTGCAAACACAGGCAGACACTTAGACATTAGGCTATTCTACTGAGTTTCTAGTACTGTACATGTAACTTATTCAAATCAAGTTGAGTGGACATGAACTTGGAAAGTTAGTTATCTTTGCTCGTGTGCAGTTGCTACTCACTAATTTATCGAGGTGAAGAATACAGAGTGTATTACTTCTGTGAAGAAATCTTCACATCTGTGAAGACGTGAGGATTAGTTTTTACCAGTTGCATTGTAATTTCCAACTTAGTTTGGCTTAACTTTTGGTTTTGATTCATGTTTCACTAGATATACTGAATGTGAAGCTTCCGCTTCTTCATTTAAAGGTTAAATACAGATCCATAATTATGGCCTAGCTAAAGATGCTCCAGATTATTGAAAATGTTATGATTTGGCTAAGGAACATATCCTTTCAAATTCCCCATATCAGAGAGGATGAGTGAGAGGTTCCTGGCAGCTTCTTCAGTTTTTCTCTGTGCAGTCAAGCAGCTTGTTATCTCTTAGTGCAACATTTAGTAGATAAAAGCATTTACAAATGAGAGCTTTTGTAAACAAAATAGGTAGCAGAGATGGGAAGGGAGAAGTGCCGAACTTGAAATAGCTCGTTTCTGTAATGGGCTGGATATCAAGTTCTCTGTTGATTACAAACATCTGAAAGGGTTGGACCGTGTGTGTTTACTACATGACTAATACACCAAACAATAAATGGCTTTTTCAGAAACATATGATGGAAAAAGTAGGGAGTAGTTTGACAGCTAAGTTAGCAGCAATGACAATAAAAGCACCAATGCTAAATACTAATCCCTCTTTGTTTGGACACATAGGGTCTGCCACTACCTTGCTGAGGAAAATCATGGTGAGATAACACTGCCCTAAGCTTGGAGGCATTCTCAGTCTTTTCCTTGCTAGTAGCCTCTTCTGATGCCAATTTCACAAAACTGAAGTCATTTATGAGAATTGGAAGACCTTTGAATTTTGTTTTCCTGAGTCTAAGGATCTTGGTTGGTAAACTGAAGTGGTCCACGATGGATTTGTTTATAGTGAAAGGCTAATTGTTAACAGGAAATACTTAGTGGGAGTGACCTGAAAATGTGTTAAATCTTAATTGTTTCCTTTTGGCTTCAAATTCAGTCTCTGTCCATTTGAAAATTAGCAAAATTAGTCTTAGGAGAAAAACCCAGCCTACCAAGGTCATATATAGTATCATATCTGTACAAAACTGCTTGAAGGAATTGAGAAAGGAAGGATGGAGTCCATCTTGTTTATCTCAAATGGTGAGAAATCCAGTTGCACTGTATCCTGCTCTGCCAACAAAAGGAGTTTGACTAAATTGAAGAGGGTCATAAAACGTGAGGAATGTGACAGATTGATGAGTGGGTTGAAAATGTTTATCCTGTAGAATATGGAGGCTTGGGTATGAAGACCATCATCAATCTGTAAAGCAAATGAGATAACTTGAGAAAAATGTGAGCTGAATGTGGCATAATTTAGTCATAAGAAGTAATTTATGAAGGGTTCTCATTTTTTTCCACAAAATCATTATGTTGGTGTTGGGTTGAATAAATGACTTTCATATCGTGTTGTCAAAGATAGTTGTTGTAACCATTCACTATGAAAATGTGGTTCCTGTGTCCTCATTGTTTCTTTTCATTGCCCGAGTATTATTTCAGGATACAACAAGTGATATTTTTTCTGGAAATGTTTCTGTTGTGAGTTTTCTCTGGTAGAGCCAGAAATAGGAGATAAGAGAGACTGGGGGCAAGGTGGGGGTAGGGATGGACAACAACAAACAGATGAGAGAAATTTTGCAGAACCAGATGTGATAACTCTTAATGATTTGCTTGTTTGTTTGCTGCACTCTGTTCCATGGGGTTATTCCAGAATTTCTGAAGGAGACTAACCTTGTTATTGTTAAGGACAGTAATTTTATACAAGCCTAGATCAGAATTTTAGCAGTCCTGTGTGCCTGTGGAATGCACCCTTCCTCCTGCCTATGGGCAAAAAAATGAAAAAAAACCCTTGGCATTACCTGTTCATGTAGTGACAAGGGATGGCGCATCAGTAACTCCTGGCTTTTACAGGTGACATGGCTATATTATTTGTAGCTACTTGAACAATTATCTAAATTGGCTCTATCAGCTAAATGCAAGAAGCTGATTCTAATTGACTGCATTTAATGCAGCGTCACCTGAAGGTGTCTATATTGCTAAATTTAAACATAAGCAAAATGGCTTACACAGCCCAAGAGGAACTTCGGTGCGTTTCTTTTCTGCTCCGCTTAGCAATTACAGAGCAAGTCTCTCAAGATTAGCCAGGTTCAATCTGCTGTTACTCATTTTTCGGTGTAGCATCAGGTATTGGCCGGTGCTGGAGGCTGCATGCCAGCTTGCACAGAGCAGCAATGTGATCTGCTGTGACAAATCCTGGGAGTCCTTTCAGGGAAGAGGAAGGCTGCTCTGCTTTGAACACAGGTGCATCTTCCACAGGTGGTGTTTGTGGGTTTAGTGGCGTGTCTATTTTTCTACATCCTGTTTCATAGTAGTAACATTTCCCTCTCCAACTGGTGGTCTAGTAAAATTCCTCCTTTTTTTTAAAGTTTTACCTTACATGTCAGTATGAATGCAATTAGAAGGATGTAAGTATTTAGAAGGAAAGCAGCAGGGGCAAGGAGAAACAGAGGTACAAACCAATGAGGAATGCATATGCAGGGCTAACAAGTTTGCATGCCTATAGGCAGCCTATTTATTAGGTGAAAACGAAGCAGGACTTGCTGAACTATAACAGAAGCTAAGCAGTTAAGCAAGTGCAATAAACTTAAACTCTGCTTCACCACTCCTCAGTTTTTGTCTGAAAACCACTCCAGTTAACTCGTGTCATGTTTTGAAAAGGCTGTCCTCTGACGTTACAAATGTCTCCTGGCTACACAACCCACAAGTGGGAAAGGCAGCTCCGGGCGCAAGAACATGCTGGGGGCCACCCAGCTGGAAAGTAGCTTTGCAGAAAAGGACCTGGGGTTCTGGTGGACACCAAGTTGAATATGAGCCACCAATGTGTCCATGCGGCAAGGGCAGCGAATGGTATCCTGGGCTGCATTAGGAGGAGCGTTGCCAGCAGGTCAAGGGAGGTGATCCTTCTCCTCTGCTTAACAGTGGTGAGGCCACACCTGCAGTGCTGTGTCCAGTTCTGGGCTCCCCAGTACAAGAAGTACATAGGCATACTGGAGAGAGTCCAGCAAAGGGCCATAAAGATGATGAAGGGACTGGAGCACCGCTCCTGTAAGGAAAGGTTGAGAGAGCTGGGACTCTTCCACCTAGAAAAGAGAAGGCTCAGGGGGGATCTTATCAATGTACAGAAATACCTGAAGGGAGGGTGAAAGGAAGAGGGATCCAGGCTCTTTTCAGTGGTGCCCAGTGACATGACCAGAGGCAATGGGCACAAACTGAAACACAGGTTTCCTCTGAACATCAGGAGACACTTCTTTACTGTGAGGGTGACCGAGCACTGACACAGGCTGCCCAGAGAGGTTATGGAGTCTCCGTTCTTGGAGATAGTCAAAAGCTGTCTGGACATGGTTCTTGGCAGCCTGCTGTAGGTAGTCCTACTTGAGCAACGGTGATCTCCTGAGGTCCCCACCAACCTCAACCATTCTGTGATTCTGTGTCCCTGCTACTCATACTTCTGAGTAGCTAAAAGTTCACCTGTACATTGTTTTGGGTGTTATTGGGAAAAGCCGACTGAACTAGTGGCACAGCTACTTTTTTATTAAATTTCTTAAAATCTTATAATTTCAGAAGTTTACTATGGTAACAAAAATTAATAGAATTATCACATCATAGCACCAGAAGAAACCCGCTCTATTGCAGCATTGACATGGTGGAACAAAAATACAATTTTTGTTATGAAAAGGAGGGACCATACCAAACAGATCAAGAGCAAAGGGGACAAGATGTTGCAATATCAGTCAAATTAGTAATGAATAACAAAAGGCAAAGAAGAGGGTGTTAGACAATGCAGTGCTCTGAAAAAAGGAATAGGGACTCCATTAGAAGGATGACTTTGCAAACCTTTCACGATGAGTGTTTTTAGGACAATGCTTCAATGTTTTTAGAACTCTCATTGAAAGAGGGAGCAAAGGATGTTGAAAGAATTGGGGATGGGTATGATGGAGATAATTTAATTCTGTATTTCTATCTAATGTCAATTCAAGGAACTTGGAAATATAAAGGCAGCTTGGAGGATAATTACAAGATGACAGGAATGAATCTGTATTAGAGAAAACTTTCAAAACTTTCCAGACTTTGCTTTTATATGAGGAAGATTCAAATTCAAAGTGTAGGTTGCTGATATAATGAACATCATCCTTCCCTTCTTATTTCTTCTCCTGTTGCACTGTGGACTTAGTTTCAGAACTTTACTCCCCATCCACATTGCTGGCAAGTTCCAGTAAAATGAATGCTAAATTAGACACCTGTTTATGAGGTATGTTGTATTCCATGTATGACATGGAATGCTGTATTCCATGTCTTGAATCAGTGCTTCCATCAATTGTTTGCGATAGTGGGATAAATACTGTTCATGCTTAGTCTAGTTTTATTTCCAGGATGATATTCTCAAACATTATCAGGAAAGGAGATGGATTTTTTTTCCTCCTTCTCCCCTACTTCACTCCCCAGCTGAAACTAATTGTGTATTCAACTCTAAAAACACAGAAGAATTCCAAGTCGGAAAAATTATTCAGTCTTAATTGTTATAAGTAGGTACACACAGATATCGGACATGTATTTTAAGGAGTATCTGTGGTTTCACTGGGTCAGCAGCATAATGATCTATAAAACAAGACAGTCGGTATTCCAAATAGTGGGGTGGTTTTGTTTTCTTTTTTAAGACTAGCTGCACTGAGTGTGAAAAATGGGAGAGTAACATGAGCAGTGAAAGGACGATACAGAACGCATTAAGTATCAGAACAAGGTGTCTGGAGCTTTGTTATCCTTATCTGAGACTTAACACAATATGAAAGCCTCACAGCTGTAATTAGCTGGCATTTACAGGAAAAAAAAAATTAAAAGGTTGTCAACAGAAAATAAGTGGTATCAGGGTTCACCCATCAGAGAGTCTGGGTTAAGGTGGGGGAAAGGCAGCAGGCAAACCTTATTTTGGGATGTTGTCACAGCCCCCCTAGAATGAGATCTTTGGAGAAGCACACGGGGTGTTGGGGATTCTTATTTGTCTTTTTGCGTGTTGAACAGTTTATGAAACATCCCAGTTGACTTGTGCGATAGTTTCAGCCATCTGCCCATGCTCTGACAGAATCTCAGAAATTAAATGTTCACAGGGATGACCTAGGACTTTTCCACTTACTGGTTAAAATTAAGGAATAGACTAGTCCACGAGCACAAACTTCTTGATCTGACTGTGATCTGTTCTAAATGTTCAGAATTGCCCATGGCCCAACAAGTACAAGAAAAATACAAAGATTTGTACTTTAGGGAATTCCTTGGGATGTTGCCTGGCACCTTGCAGATGTTTTTACTTGGAATTTATGGTTAAAAGAAACAAAAATATTACTAGATACCCCTTTTTTGCTCAAAACAAGCAACCAAGCAAATTTTTCCCCACTTTCTCTGAGATGGACATTTCTTCTTGTTGCACTTGGTGAACTTGAAACCAGCCACACAGAGTAGATCACTGTAATTTCTCAGAAGAAATAAAAAGTAAATTGCATTCTTATTCAAAGAGTCCATTCTAAATCAGTAAATACCTGAAACACCTGCAATGAATCAAGGATCCCCGCTTAAAAAAGACCCAGTGCTGGTTGCACAAATTTCCTTCTGTTTGATGACAGAATATAATGCTTTTCCATAAGCTGCTTTCTCTGGTGCAGAAATTATTTTAATGTATGTTTGCATGGGTAAATAATCCCGAAATAGGTGTTTTCAGAGTAATGGATTGTTCTGTTCATTCAAGTGGTAAGTAAGTATGAAACTAGAATATATTTATTTACTGTTTCTATTATCTAAGCGCAGATTTAGATATATTGTGTGTGTTTGCTTTAAAAAACAAGCAAACAAGCTCAAAAGCAGCAACAAGAAAAGTTCTGAACCAAAAACCTCCAAAATACCTACATTTTAGCCTCTCGTTTATCCTTAGTCTCATCTAATCAGCAGTTCTGATCTTCTCCAAGACTGTGCCTTTATGGGATTGCACAGCATCAGATAGAATAGAATAGACTTAAATGTTATCTTTTAACTTTATTTTCTCTTGTTGATTTTTTTAAGGCTATGTGAAATGATATTTTCAGTTTTATTACTAAGCCATAACCAAAATAATCTGAAATATTATAATTCTGGTATTAATGCTCACTCTAAAAGAGGCAACTTTGTTTACTATGTTTTTTATTAAACAAAAAATTATTTTATGTGTCTTGGGGGAAAAAATAATTTGAGCTGGAGTAATAGTGTCATCCTTTACTAAGATGCATTTATTTTGCCCAAGAATTAAGAGTCCTGCTTAAGAAGAGTTGGATACTTACACGCCAGTTCCTCCAAGGGCACTGCAGACACCCAAATTCTTGTAGCTTTGGGTGTAGCCTTACTTGGTCCTCATTTTTGGGGGGTTTCCCAGAATGTAAATTATTCTAAAAATCTGTAAATGAAGCAGAAAGTCTGGACATTCTGTGGCTTAGATTTTTTTTCCCTTTTTTCTTATTTAATTTTTTTAACTCCCCTTCTTTTCTGAAGGGCAACAATAGAGTAAGAAATCTGGAAAAATCTTTTGCAAGAGACAGGTTCAGGAAACAGGGAGCTCAACCCAGTTCACGTAGTTGTCTTTCCCTGAAACATTCAGAAAACTTCTGATTTAGATATTATTTTAAAGCAAGATGTCCACTGGTGAATAAAGATCCTTGTTAAACTGCTGCTGTGGATGATTAGCCTTTGTGTTATAATCTTGAAATGAATTCAGAGTATCAATCTAGCTATTCTTGAGATCCGCCTCTTAAACTAGCAAATAAAAGTATTTCTATTTTGTTTATATGTTCCCATGTATTTATGGAGGTCAAGATTTTCTGTAACCTACTAGGTTATTGATAATTGATTTTAAAAGTAAGGCTTTTTTTTTTTTCAGTCTAGAAGTGTTCTCTTTCAGTGCACCTTCTTTGTACTCTGGATATCAGAACTTAACACATTCACCATGTGTTTGGCATTGGGTTTATTAACTGTTTTTTCACTGTCATTTCAGTTCATGGGTGTTATCTGTGTTTTTTCTCATTACAGAAAATTTCACATCTGTATATACCTGGCAGTTTTATATCCATTTAGTGTGTACCATGTTGACTTCCTAGATCCATTTTCCTAACATTTCAATGGACATGAAGGCATGTGCCCCTAGAGAAGAACACCAACATTACTATGCTTTCAGTCAAGGAAAGTTGTCCTTTTGTATTCTGTTCCTTATTTAATATTAAATGTTATCTTGGTAGACACATAATTACTCTAATCCTTTTATCAATAGAACATTTACAGCGGGTATTCTTTTAGTTCAGCCTCCTCAGCCTCCTCTTAAGAACAGTTCTCAGTAATTTCATTTGCACAGGAATATTAAATCTGCTATTCGGAGAAAAATTCTAAGTGGCATTTTAACTTGTGCATATCGAGCTATACAGGTATTTTTGGTTTTTATTGATTGATCTATTCTATAGAACAGGTATGCTGCACTGAGAGTGCTTTGCATTACAATTGCAGGTAGGGATTTAAATCTACATTCAGGATTACCTCAGGACGTGAAGACAGGCAGCCTTTACCTTGAGAATATGTGAGACTATCTGTCCTGGTTTTGGGGGCATTTAAATTATGTATTCTTCTTTCCATGCTAGTAATTGTAGGTAAATTAGTGCTTCTGTAAATCTGGCACACTCCCACCTCCCTTTAATCTAGCTAAATCCTGCACATATTTCAGTTGACTGCTTACATCTGTAAAGTTTAAATCAATACCATTTTTAGTAACAGTAATAACACCTGAGTTTTGTATCATGTTGCATTTGTAAACTGGGATTACTACACAAATAGAAGTTACCGCTATTTACATTTTAAAAGTTTAAAAAGTAATCCCCCGTTTGTAAGAGGTTTAGATCTAACTATAATAAAATTATTTTTAAAAGTCCATGTATCAGTACTCTGGAGGACATTCAAATTACAGAAAACACTAAAATCAAATTGTGGGTGTAAGGCTTAATCCAGTAATGTAAACTGACAGAGTTCCAAACCTGGGTCCCAACCAGTATCCTGAATTGCTGTGTAAAAACATAGATTAAAAAAACCCAACCAACCAAACAAACAAGAAAACCCCAACCCTTTAAGGGTGTGTTTCCCATTTTATGTAGTTATAAATATAAACTGGGTGCATAATCTAATTTCGAATAATGAAATTTCAAATATTTTTTTTCTTCAGAGCGTTTGTAGACTGGCAGATATGTATATTCTCATTCCAAGTCATCAGTTTTGAATCATTTCTGGATGTATCTTAGCTTTCCTGAAAAACCTTTTTAAATCAAAGGAACTCTCATTTTGACAAATGTTCACAGCAGAAAGAGATGGTATTAAGGTCTCAGAGAATTTTACTGCATATTCCATTTTGCTGGCTAGCCGAAGCTAAGGTTGAAGCATGTATTTTGAGCATACGTTTTCCTACACTTCATGGAGAAAATAGTGACAGTATGTATTCCCCTAACCGCAGTCCTTTAAATTCTGTGTTTGAAATCAGAGATGACTTTAATCATGTTGTTGCTAATTTGTAGTCTGCACTAAAATGCCTGCCTCTCCCAAACAACCCAGGAGTGCCCTTTTTCCTTCACTTTTTTTGCTAATGGATATGTAAGTTTTTTCAGGCGTTGATCATTCAGTGATGGTTTTTTTCTTATGGCAGTGGAAACATTCTCAGCAATTAGTTAATGTGAAGAGATCACTACCACAGCCTGATAGTGACATTTGACCTTGCTAGAAAGAAATGAGGGAAGAGAGTAATAAATGCAGTAACAAATGTTTTCATACTGATGGGATTTTTTAAAAAATGTTTTTTCTAGTCTAGACAAATGCTTTGTTTGTCCTTGTGAATAAATTACTCAAAGTAAATTATCTAATACTTTCAGATTTTAATTTTTTACTAGTTTCAATAGATAACCTAATGAAAGCCTTTTTTTAAAAAAGGAGGATTTAGCTCCTCAGGTGTGTTCTTAATTTTTTGTTTGCTTCATTTTTTCATTTAGGTGCACAATTTAGTAAAAAGCCACTGAAGTGATGTATTTTTAGCAAAGTAGATGAGCTGGTGTATTTTGAATTATTCAGAGCCTCTTTGAGGCACGTGATTTTGTTTTCATATATGGCTGGTAGCAATGAAGCATTCAGGTAACTCATGGAATAATAGGCCACTGTTGGTTAAAAAGGGCTGTCCTCTTCTCAAACTGCGCGCATAATTTTGCAGTGTTTCCTTTCTCCCGTAAGAGATCCTTGCTATCGGGTATTATCAGTCCAGATGTTCCAAGTGTGAGACACAATTTTTTACACTTTTCCAAGTGCTTTCCCTGTCTCCACAGTTGGAGCAATTCCAGCTTTGACTGATTACTTTCCAGCCTTTGGTCTGTTTAGGCTGCTGGTGGAGGTTCTTGGTGAGCTGGACATTAAACACTGTTTTTCAAGCTCGTTTGTATGATGGTAGCTGGCACGGTGGAATCTGTGTGGTAAAGCATCACTAAAATGTACCTCTGTCTTCCAACTTCCCTAACACTTGGCCATTTTAACACTTTCTCTAAAATCATCCAGTGATAGTGACAGATTAGTTTTTTCGACAAGGGCTTCTAAACGTGGCATTATTTTTGGTCACCGGCAGATGAGTAGCTTCAATACCAAAGGTTAAAACAAATACTGTTTGAAACCAACTAAAATAAATAATTCCAAAGAACTTTTATATAGAAAATTTACAGATCCACTTTCTTGTCTGAGAAAAATAACTATCATCATATGACTGGCACCACAGGTAATGAATCCAGCATAATTTACACAGTTTAGGAAAATTTTATTTCTGGTGAGAAGGGAATTTACCATGAGAACAGCCTGGCTGTTGATTGGGTTGCCCAGAGAGGTTGGGAGCCTCTTTCCCTGCAGGTTGTCAAGACCCAGATGGATAAAGCCCTGAGAAACCTGGTCTGATCTCATAGCTGATCCTGATTTGGCCAGGAGGTTGGCTCAAATGACTTTCTGAGGCTCCTTCCAACCTCATTTAGCCTTTGATTCTGTGAAACTCCAGATGAGGTCACCTGCTGCTACTGAAAATGAAGTAATTGTGTTGTAGCACATGCAGCTCTCCTTTAATCAGTTGTACCTTCTACAAAGATAGCTGAAGCGGGAGTAGGACGCAAGAAAGAGGAACATGGAAAAGCGAAAGAAAGGTTTCCTGCTTAGTGTGGGAAACCTTTCATCCCTGAATGTTTTGATTTTTCCAGTTGCCTTCGGATGTCAGGGAAGTTTGGTGGCCCCAAAACATTGCTGTTCATCAGGCTAATATAGGGACTTTATTGATTCCCAGTTTGTGAAAGGATGCGTTAGCTGGTCAGAGGTCGAGGTGTGTCTTTGCAGTCCTCTGGTGGAAAAGTGTGTGCTGTACTTGAGACGAATAGGAATTGAGATATATCTGGAGGAAGGCAATAGATTTCTAGATAGTAAGAAGAGATGTACAGAGCTCCAAGAGCTTGTTGCAGAATGGTGTCCAGAAAGACAAGAGAAGAGGAAAGGCCTGGAAAATTAATAAACTCACTCTTTACTTGATATGCATAGAGTTACTTTCAGAGATCTTTAAAAACCATTTGTAACAATTCTCATTTAGTTTTGCTTGTGTGCAATGTTCACAATCTACTTTTATTAGCCTAACACTAAGCTAACAGTGTTATTAGCCTAACACACAGTCTAACACTAAGCATTTCTCTTGTAAACAGGAGAGCAGTTGGAGCCCAGGCTATAGAATATTTAGGATAATTACTACTCTTAGTATAGTGTCTGTGGTAGCCCTGATCTAGTAGGATACAAAGAGTGACAGGAGGTAAAAAAGACACATTGATTTTTTTTTNCCATTTTTTTTTTTTTTTTTTTTTTTTTTCTCTCTCCCCCCTGACAACTGTTTGGGGCTCTAGGAGAATTTTCTGAGGAGGAGAGAGGTGGCTTGGAAGGGATCCCCATAACACAAAAGAGCTGTCTTGTTTTCTTGTCTCCTGAGGGTATGGGAGATGCTGCTGCTGTGCGTGGAGTGGTACATAGCCCCTTGACTTGCTCCATCCTGTAACTCTAGTGCTTGTACGCTTTGTGAACTTAAAGGTTTGCCAACAAGCTGCTTTGTATTTTTGAATAGATGAGACTACCAGAGAAGTTCTTAGGCATTAGAGGATAAATAAAATGTGCTATAGACATCTTGACATCTAGTCTGAGTCTTCGGTCAGGCTTCACTTTTGCCATGCATATTAGTCTCTGTCTGTACTTCTAAAGGGCCTCCATATTTTTAGCATGATATATGCCTGCCAGAGGCTTTTCAGAATATTTTGCTAACTGAAACAATGAGATCAATCGAGTAGGCTAAGATACTTTAGCAACTGTGTGTTACAGTTAGCTTCTCAAGGTAATGAGCTGTCTTGTCTATTTGTTAGAAACATCTGGTAAGATCTCTTACGTGCTGTCCTTTACAAGAGAAGAGAAAATAACGTCTTAAAATTTGTAATTTGAATAAAGTGTTTTCATTGATCAGATGAAAAATATTTGATATTTAAGAGTTTTATATTGCAAATCAAGAAGAGATAAAATGCTACTGGTTTGGGGGGAAAGAATGGTGCTTACATTTGTTCTAAAAGCTGAATCTTTCAATATAGTACCATGATTCTCAGCAGCCCTAGCTGGACTTCCCTCATGGTTGTGGGAAATGACTTTCAAGTTTCTTTCAAAACAAGAAAATGATTTAGAAATTATTTTTTTTTAAAGCACACTAATGAGAGAGATTGACTTTCAGTTGGGGGAATTCCAAGTCATGTAATGAGCATTATCTTCGGTGAGTTGAGAAGTATTTTAACTTCTCAAACACTTCAAGTGTTTAAAAGTGAATGGGCAGAATCCTTGATTCTAGGTGTTTGGGGAGGGTGAATGGGTAAAGTCTGCGTTGGTGGTGGTCATGTTGGCCATGTTCATGTTTCCAGTTGACCGTTTACAATGCTGAGAAGCAAGGGAGGTAGCTGTGCTGCTGTCTGTACATGTCAGCGTGGTGTTTTCACAACCCTATGAATATGACCAGGTTCACCTGGTAGCTACTTGGCCTTTTTCTACAGGACTCCTTTCTCTTCTGCTACTGCTTGTTCGTTATTGTGTAATTAGTTGTCTCTTAATCTGGAATCTGGCAGTTATCTGTATGGCATCAGGTCCCATCCCTTTTTTTCTCTCTATGCCACGCTGGATTCCAACTCCATTTTCGTTGTGCTTGCACTCCATCACACAAGCTGCAAGTTCACAGTCGATCATCTGGATCGCTGGGAGCAGTAGCAGATCAGACTGATGGGAATTGCACTCAAAATATCCTTCTCGTGTGATAGTTACCATTGACAACTATTCTCAGTATTGTTTTCTGAACAATTTTATATTTGCTTTTTTTTAATTTATCTAGACCATGTTTCTTGAGCTTATTTTGTGGTGATGTGAGATGGTAGAGGGATCACTTTGATTCTGTCTGGGTAATGCAGTGGAGTCTTTCACTGCAGTTACAGACATGTTGATTTATAAGGGGAAAGTAAACAAATCTTTTTGGGTTCCTGTATCTTGTCTGGTCCAAAATGTTGCTGCTTTAGCTCATTTAGGGAGCTCGAAATACGTGGTTTTGTCCCTAGTCCTGTCCTTCAGAAAAGCAGTGCAGAATTGGCAGAAAAGATACACATTCATATGAAAATTAGTTCAGGAAAACTGTCTATCAAGTAAAAGACCGGTTTTTGTTTAAATTCAACAATATCAGAAATACATTTGTTGCTTGCCTTTTATGTGGAACATCAGAATCAAAGTTAGTGGTTATCACATTGAAGATATTCAAGACAGTAAAGATTATTGTAATTGAAAGCATATTTATATTAAATGGCAAATATGCTCATTTTTAATATACAGAAAAGCATTCATTAGAAAAAAGTAATTCATTTCTCTTGAATTGAACGCAATGTAAGTTTAATTTTCAGAACATTGCCTGGGGCAATGGTTTGACATTTTCTTGAAACGGATCTGATTAGTTCTCAGAATTATGCTGAGAAATGTCACTTACTATGGAAAATACCTTTTTAGGCAGTGAACCTCAGAAAAGAAAAATTATTTTTTCTTTTTCATCACAAATTGCTTTGTGCATTTCAGTGGCAAGGGCAACAGTTAGTTCTAATTGTGTATTGAGCTTGTTTTTATATGATTATGGAATCAATTCAGAATCTTAACAGAAAAATGATAGGGATTGAACCAAGTCCATTGTGCTATTTTTGTGAAGGTGACCTGAAAGAGTAGTGTAAAGGCTTTTAAGTTTAAAATTTCAATACTCTTCTGCTGTAATTCTTAAGACATGAAGCTGAGAATTGCCTGGGTAATGTCTCCCTTAAGTGAAACAGGCCTTTTCATGTGAATTAGTGGCAAAGATGCATTATGTATCTCAGACGTGGGTTTTGAATGAGTGAATAAATATAATAAAGTTAAACAGTATCATTTACAGGACTTGCTAATATAAATATTTTGCCTGTACCTTCATTCTGTACTATGAAGATTTCCGTGGACTTACTAGATCTTACCGGACAGTGAAATGCTATTTTGAAGTATGATGTTCAAATTAGTACGGTAATCACCTGGTAATATTTCCATAGCTTAGAAACAAACTTTGATTGTCAGATTTCATACGGTGCAAAGCTTAGGTTTCTGCCAAAAGCACCGTTTTCACATCTGAATCAAGACTTGTCATTGTTGTATACAGCAAGGGCAGCAGAATGCATTGTCTGGAGGATGAACATTTTCAGCACTGTAGTGGTTTTAATGATTAGGTTTAACACTCCAGACGATATTGCTTTCTTCATTAAGAATATCTATATAAAAAATAAAGAAAGCACATATTTTAAAAAATTAAGATTGTTTATGATATTCATTATTTAAATTCTCCCCTGTATCTTCATCTTTTAATTAAAAAAAAGCGAGGGTTTGAACCTCCTCGCTAGATGACTTCAGTAGAATAGTTTACTGTCTATTTTAATGCAGCTTACTTTCTAATTAGAGGATTTTTTACATGACAATAAAGTTGATGCATCTTAATGCATTTATTTATCTGTATTTTCTTGCAATGTTTAATGTTGTCATTGTAAACAAAGCACTATTTTTAGGGGACTTCAGTCTGTCCATTAAAAACAGAATAGAAAGCCAGTTGTTTTTATTACCCCAAGTTCTGGAAAATGTCATGTGCACCTCCAATTAAAAAAGGTATTCATATTGAAGAAAAATTCTTTACAGAGGCAAGAAGTTGCATTTGACTGGTATGCATAGTGCAGGTTGTGGCACGGAACATGGTCTCTGCTAGAAATGGGGGGAGCTCCTTTAAAATTGTTAGAATGACTTTGGACTTTGAAGTGAACTCAGCCTTGCACTATGCTCGTTGCTGACATTGATTTAAATGCTCATATGTTAATGTATATGTAAGTAGTTGGATGTGCAAATTGATGTTTCTCAAATCCATCCTGACTCCTGTTGTCTGAAATGTCTGTGGCTTTATCATTTTTTATGTTTTTTTAAAAAAATATTTTTAGCATGCAGACACTTTGTGACAGAGTTCAGTATCTTTTTTTTTTTCTCTTTAATTCCCAGGTTTACAGATGAGGGAACGGAGACGAGAAGAGAAGGGTGAATTAAGGGCAGTGATAGGACCCAGATCTCTGTAGTCCCAGTCATACGACCTTCCTTATTCCTAATCAAATTCCCTTTCAAGCAATGTTAGTTTTAATTAAGTAGAACTAGTCCTATCTCTAAGCTTCATTAAGTTGTCATTAAGAAACTAGGGAGATGAGAAAAGGATGTCAGAGTTCCTTCAGCAGGACCTTAAATTCTGTTTATAAACCATAATGTAATCTCATATTCCAGTTTATTTAATTGTTAAGGACACTGGTTTCCATTGAACCCCTCTGAAATATAAAAATCCTAGTCATGTTCTAAAGGAGCTTTACAAATTAAACAAAAAATAAAAATAAAAATCAGTCGAATGACTTGTCTCCCCTTAAATATTTTTGGGGTCTGAAAACACCAAAACAGCTAATTGTGGAGAAAAAAATGCTTAAATACAGTACGTGATAGCTTGGAAAATCATACATGTTGTGACTGAAGTATAGCTAGATGGAAACTAGAATTTGGAACATTTAGAAAATAGTAAGTTTTCAGATGCTTTCTTTTGATGCTAAAATATCACTGTGATCCTGAAATACTCAAGTAACAGATATGACTTTATGTGATATTGTGCTTTTGTTTGGGTTCTTTGTTGTAATTTTTTTTTTTTGTTTAAACATAATAAAGTTTATAGTTTCAGGCTTTGATCCACAAGGAGAGGTCTAAAGACAGTTCAGAGAATTGTACGACTCCGTGGGGGTGCGTCTTTTAAAGGAAGAAGGGGAGAAAATTTAACGTTGGAAGGCTGTTTAAGACCAAACAGTTCAAAACTGTTGACTTTTGCTTAGAATCTACAGCACCATATGTGAGCATTTGAAAGTAGTCTTCTTAATTACACAGTGTTTTAAAATTTGCAGCATATGCTTGTGTGTTGGGATGACTAATTGCTGTCCACTAGGTTTTCACAACACTCACAGGAGCAGGAGCTGTGCTCCAACATTTTTTTTTAAAAGTAAGGGTAATGGAAAACTACAAGCACTAGGAGGTAATGGCAAGGTGGGCACTAAGCAGACTTTTTGCCCTGAAGTTCGTGTATTTCAAATTGCCTGCAGTCCCTGTGAAATTTATGAAGGAACCCAAATTAAAGCTTTCTCCTTAATTTCTTTTGAAATGGCTTTTCCAGCTGAGTTTAATCATCTGAGAGGTCGAAGACAGAAGACATGTCCTGGAAGTGCATTGGTTTGTTTCTTTGGTTTGGTTTGTTTTTCTCTGGAGATGGATCTCAGCCGGTGTTACCTTTGTTAGACAGTCTCAACAATATGCCTTATCCCTGGCCAGTTCCTTCCCTGTTCCTAAAGGAGATAAACCAGCTTTTATCCACTTCTGCTCACTGCTTGCGCTATCTGCAGAGCTCTTGTTTTGAGGCATTTTGTTTATGTCTTTGGTAATCTGGGGTCTAAGGAATTGGCCTTTTTAGTTTCCAGTGCCACTAATTTGGGCCAGGGACTAGGGAAGGGCTAGCAGTTCAAATCCAAGCAAGGCTGTGATAAACCATACATTGATTTAAAAAAGAAAAACAAACAAACAACAACAAAACCCAACCCCAAAACACTTTTTCTAACATTTGCTTCAGCATTGTGCTTTAGGAAGAGATGACTCAAGGAACTGCATCATCTTTTCTTCCCCTTCACTTTTCTTTGTTGTCTTGGCATTTTCCCACTCTGTTTTCTGAATTTGCAAGTTGGCTGTATTTAAGCAGCATCTTACCCCTCTTTATTTTATTATTCAGTCTAAAGATAGAATATGCATTCGTTACATATACAGTAAAACCTAATGAAGTGATACGAAACACAGGATGCAACCATTTAACCCTCCCCAACAAGGACACTTGCACACAAAATGTGTTCTGTTTGCGCTGGGGGCATCAGCCACGTTTTGAGCAGGCTCCAGCTGTGTTTAAAATACAAGCTGCGCTGTGGTTCCTGGGTGGAGCCACAGGGCTCTCTTGTTCCGGTCAGAAAATGTGCAAAAATTAGAAATCTGCGTAGTTGAAAAAGTGCAAAAATTGTTTTGGACTCTCTCCATGTTTTTCACAATTTGGGCTCATTTGGATTCAGTGCTCTGCACGAAGCAGATTCACATTAACAGATTCGCACAGGCTGACTATAGGGAGTTATTAATGCAGGTGAAGGGTGAGCTCTTATTTTGGCTTCCATTTAGTTTCACTTGAGCTGATCCCTTTAGGAAGAGATTTCATCAGCTTCACTGCTCTCTAGGAAGAAACATGAAGTCCTAGTTGTAGGCTGAACACTGGGCTACATTATGATTACAGAATGAGGTGGAAACTTACAGTGACCCAGTCTACCATAGGATAATACGAATATTATTTCATAATTTTCATATTTCCTAATATGGAAGCCTAGGATGCCATCTCTCTTTTGTGTAAAAAATTTCTTCCAAAGGACTTGCAATTTATTCATCCAGATGGGTTTAGCATCCAGAGAAAAGGCATGCCGCAGGAGAGAGACTTAATAGGCATGGGTCTTAAATCTCTAATGCATTGATATTTTCCTACTGAAAGCCATTTATTTTCAATTGCTATGCTAAGAAAAGCACATTGCAGTGTTGTCCCCATCTTTTTGGTTCTAGCAGAGAACCTGTGCCTGATGCACAGCTCTTACTTTTGAGACCAGTATCTCTAAGGTTTTCATAGTGTTTTGATCCTGACAGCAGATGCAAGAGGAAAGTAAACCTGCTAGCGCATTGATTGAAGGAGAGATGTAACCTGCAATAACCATTCCCTCCCAGCTGTTTTCCTGGAGACCTGCTTTGCTTGCTGAGGAACTCAAGTGTGGTCCTGCAGCTTCTCAGGAGCAAACTGTCCCCTTTCAAGACGCCTGTGAGATCTGGGATGCCGATGCTGCAGTTTCCCAAACCACTGTCTTCTCAACCCGTGGTTGCTCAGATGAGATGACTTGCTGATCCTCTCGAGAGGGAGACTCCTGGTAGTTGTTTCTTGCAGTCTCCTCCTTGCTGTGGAATGGGGAAATTCAAAGATCTTTGGATTTGTCCACTCCACAGAAAGAAGCAGCCTGAAACGAAGGATTCTCATGAGTCTACGTCATGTAAGGGTCACAGGATACGTATTACTATGTAATGAGGGTTTTAAAGTAAATATGCACACACGTATGCATATATACGGGCATATAAACATGTATGTAATATGTAGGGTGTATTTACATATGTATGTGCATTTTTTTTTAAACTTAAAACCCTTTTGCATGGCGACTACATATGCTTCCCCTTTAGTCATCCATTTTCTGTCTTAGTGATTGTATTTTTACACTTGCTGATATTTCCAGGGACAAGCTGTATATTATAACTACAAAACTGAAGCAATGAAAAACCAGAGGTATTTCTCATTATGTTGTTCCATCTTGTAACAGATGAAAGTAACATTCCCATCACTTCTTTCTTATACATTAGGTGCAAATTTCCCTTAGGATTTTCTACCACTGGACGAAATTCAAAGGTAAGAGTGATAGCCATGCCAGCAAGACTAAGGTGTTGACCTGCAGATGTGTGGTATCTTAGTTCTCTATTGTTTTGTTTCCCATTGATTTCCCCTGTAGTTATTTTCAGTCTAAATCTCTTAATAAAAGCTAGAGAAAATAATACTGGCTGTATAAGTACATGTGATAGTTATGAAAAATCATATTTCATCTATGGTTAGGGCTTTGCTCTCTGTCTTAAAGTATTTCCATTTCTCATGGGAAACTGTAGAAGATAAGCAACTTCCAAGAAGTTTAAAATTTCTCAATGCTTCAGCAGTGAACGAAGACTTGTTACCAAATGTCTTTCACTGATACAGTGGCTCAGAAAATAAATTTAGTATTTAATGTGAATATTTCTTCAAATATGAAATACTCAAAATTAGTATTTGGCCTTATACAAAAGTATAAAAATTGTAAAAGTTGTAATAAAGGATCTAATTTAGCTGACTGATTATACTGCCCTCATTCATGCATGTAGTTTGATTGGCTTCATTGGTGCTTCTCATCTGACTAAAGTCCTCTGCAATTTTAGCTGAACACATGGTATTATTTATGTCAGAACTTTTGCCTACATGTGTTATTTAAAAAAACACAAAACCAAACAACCACAAACCCACTTCCTTTTCCCTTTACCTTTATTTAAAACTTCCGTCTTTTGTTGAAGTAATCGCAGTCCCTCTTCCCGAAAACCATAAACAGATAAAGAAATTAATACAGAAGCATTTCATCAATATGGTGTTAATTTCATCAATATGGTGTTAACTGTTTAAGCTGGATTTGAAACCTGCTCTCTTGAGATCTATGCAAGAAGCAACTCCTACACTGCAAGTATACAAATGGAAACTTAATTTTTATTGTATATTTCTATATTATTAAATATAAAAGGTGATGCTAATTTTTTTCCAGGTCTAATATTGAGTAAACTAGTCAGCTAGTGAATGGAAGTACCCCATCTTATTTAATCATCTAAATGGGTGTATTTTATTGGACTCAAAGTATCATTACTATAATTCTTTATATGCATGTACTTCAATTAAAATGCTATGTGTTATAATTTTCTGGTGTTATGAACTGGAAAAAAAGATGCCTTAAGGTTTCCAAAACCTGGCTTATGAGTGTAGCGATCATTTCAAGAAGTTCTATATAAAATTCCTTGGTCCTTTTGTCATGCATTTTCCATTTAAGTCAGTGGAAGCTGTATAGCTAAAATCACACTGAATTCATTGCAAATCTAGGGCATGCTTAAGGGGCACTTCATCTGAGCAAAGAAATCATTGCTTTGACTGTGGCTATGTTAAGTGAGGGATGGAAGTGAATAGCTTTTAGTTTATTGCTCATTTGAAAGCTGGAGGGAAAAATGGCCTTTGTCTACCTGCCAAGCTCTTCCCCTCCCTTGCCCAGGCTTCCTAAAAATGCTCATTTGAAATCTGGCAGCAGTTACCTTTGATTTCTTTCAGTAGCTTTTCCAATTTTTTTTTACAGCACTTCACTTTTTTTTTCCTTTTGTTCCAGTAATATATTTGATCTATTTTTAAAATGTAGCAAGTAAAAACTAATGTGGTTTGAAACAGGCCCCAAAGAAAAAGTCACTTAATGATAATTTGATACTTAATTCAACATCTGATCCCTACTCTTGAGTTGCTTAGTTTTTCTCTGTTTGTTGATATATGAACCTGTTAGGTTTAAGTAAATTTTAAAAGTATTACCTTTTTGTATGTACTATAATGTCATCCTATTGCAGATGCAGTCCAAGTGCGTGGCATAACATTGAAAACCTGTAATTACAGCTTGTAGCAAATTTGTGATCTGTAAATCTTTGAATATGACACCTTATTGTTATGTAATTAAATGAGGAAAATGAAATTATGAAGTCTATTGGTACCTTCAACAATAGTGCTTTTAATCCATTAATAATTAGATGCATGTTTTCTCCGACACCAGCATAAAGGACAGAAAATATTTGTTATTTTCATAGGAGAGCATTAAACAACACAAGCTTTTCTTAATAGAAATAATCATGTGTTTATTGTGGTTTTGCATTTATTGTACTTTTTGTCTTCACATTTAATTGGGAATTTTTTGAGCTCCTGACATCACCATGGATGTCAAGTTCTCGGAGATCTTGAGAGAATATTTTTTGGGGAGGAGGGGTGGAGGGCGGAATCAGTCTTTTTATTTGCTTCAAAGCTGTGTTATTATAAAGCACTTTCCATACTCAGGAGTTCTAATTAAGTGTATAGCTAACTACTCAGGAAATTTTGCAAAGTCCTGTAACTCATTGCAAAAATAAATGAAAATGCTTTCTGAATAGTGAATAAGATGCTGTTCTGGTGTTCAGTGTCTTCCTAGATGTTGTGGTGAACATGCCCATTTACACTTTGCCCAGGTAAAAGAAGTGTTACTCCCATAGAATTTTAATAGCTTTTTTTCATTTGAGATTGAGTGACTACTGTTACCAGGAGTAGAGGCAAGAAATAGTTTTCCAAGAATAGAAAAAGAAGCCAGTCTAGATGAATTCAATCTCTGTTACTATTCAAACTGGATTCAGTTTTATTAGTGGGTGTAAAACTGTGAGGGAGGCATTAATGATAATAATAAGCACGTGTCTAAGGGAATAGATTCTGCAAAAGTTAAACTTTGTGGTGGTTTTAGTAATGAGTTCCCAAGCAGTGCTTACTGTTTGCTGCACTGCTCTTACTTGCTGGATTTTGACAAAGTCAAGTAGAGCATTTCTGGTACTTAAAGCCCTTTGCTAATTAAATATATTCTGATTATTGGAGTGCTTAGATATTTTAAGCTGGTTATCTTGAAGCGCTATCCCTAATTTGCTTTCATTTTGTTTTCTATAAAGGTAAAAAGTAGACAATTATTGGCATCTCACAGTACCTTCTTCTTGTCCTTTTCCCATTCTCCTTCCTTTAGGAATAGTAAAGAAATGCATACTTCGGTTTTGTGAAGTAGAATTGGTATAATCCACGTGGTAGTCCCTGATTAAAAATAAGTAAATAAAGTGGATAGTAATTTGGAAAGTGGTGTAACGCTCTTTACATTATGGGTAATGCCTCTGTCATCTTTGGGCAGAATCCTCCTTCTAATGACATTATAGAAAGTTCTGTAAATCAGAGTCCTGTAAAAAAAATAAATCTGTTTTTGGCTGACATAACATTTCTTCACCCATTATTTTTCCTTTGAGGGTCCTCTCAGCTAAATTATGATGTCATTTTAGCTGTTGCAGTCTTATATCCATCTCCATCTAAATTAAAACAACCCCTTAATAAATACTTAAATTCCAAGGATATAAAACTCAAGACTGCTAATTTTCTTTCATTAAAATGTTGACCAGCGAAACAGAAAGTTGTAGCAGCATAATGATTTCTGCTTCATAAAGATGCTGCTATAGATAATGATGCTGCCAGATAAATGTCATTAGAGTAGGAGACATTTTTCAAAAACAAATGTCAGGCCTCAGCTGATGTGCATATTGATTCAGTAAATTATTTTTTCATGAGTGTGGAAGGTGCTTATTTTTGCAGTAAGCATGTTAAGATGATGGTTACTTGGGAGAGTTAATTTCTCTTGTTGCCTTCGTGATTAAAGGACTAAAGTTGTGTAGTTGCTAGACCCAGGAGTGCCCATTCATATCTCTGTGTAGTGCAACCTTGCGTTGATAATACGTGATAAAACATGATGTGAGAATTTGGATGCGTATGTAGGCTCACAGTCATGCTCAAAATGCAGTGTAAATGTAGCAAAAGATTGACCTATCGTGAAAGTATGCGTCTTCCATAAGAGATGACATCCCCCTGCTGGCAGCTGAGCCGGGAAGAAAATGGAAGGGTTGTGCACGATTAGCCGTTTTCATGAAGGTCAGAGGTCTGATTAAAAGCTGGTAGCTTGTGGTTTGTGAATCTTTGTGATGATATTTCACAATTAATATGCCTTATAAGGTACTGTTTGAAATAGTAGTGGTACAGAACTGACAGTCTTGGTTGGAAAAAAAAAAAAGGATTAATTTTGGTAAATTCATTATCATAAATTTGAGTTAAGTGGGGGGAAAAAGCTGTCTTCATAATGTGACTAAATACCTTTAGGGCCCTGTCCATGTTAAGATAAGACTTTTTTAGGGAAGAATTGTCTTCCTAGCAAAACGGCTTAATTTTCTATTAGTTCACTTAAGTGTTTTCAGAGATATCCTTCATGGAGTTTCAAGGAACTTCAAAAAAAGAGTGTTAAGAGTGTTCCAGGCCACTATGTAAGAATGATGTATGTACGAATACTTTACAGGACCATAGTTTGCAGTGTCATTGATCTCTGTTTCAAAAGAATTATGATTGACAAGGTACAGTAGATGTTTGATTTCCATGAGCTTTTGATGGATGATATTGCTATATAAAATTAAGTTTTGAAGGATACCCCAAGCTCATTTTTTAAATCTCTTTGTCTCCTTTTAAACAAAAGTCACAAATAACTGCTTGAATCATCTTGGCTTATTCAAAAAAGAAAAAGATAAAACTAGTTTAGCATCCAGTTTAGCTATTTTTGTCTTTGATGTGGTTTGGGGGGACAATGATGAGGGGGTGTTTGGAGTTGGGGTTTTTTTGTTTTTTTTTTTTTTTGGTGTTTTTGTTTGGGTGATGAGTTTTTTTTGTTGTTGGGTTTTGTTTTTTTTTTTTGTTTGTTTGTTTTTTTTTTTAATAATGGCATTGTAGTCTTACAAAAAAATTATGTTTTGCCTTGGAGGCAAGAGTTAATTTAGGCAAACTAGTTTTGTGGAAGTGGCTATGCTTCTAACCCTTTTCAATTTGTGATGTAAACTGTAAGTAGATAATTGGATCTTTGGGAGGTATTTCATAAGTGTTAATATTTCATAAGGTGATATGTATTGGATATGTTTAGAAAATGTCAATCACCACACTATTTGTATATACCTCTCAGTAGTATAAATGTGAGGTGTTAATGCTTCCTATTAAAAGAGAAAATCAAGATACTGCCTGTGTTGCCTACAGCTTGAAAGATCAGGACATGAATAGCATCTGGCCAGTGAACATAGCTGCAGGATGTCACAGCCTGTAGTCAGAAGGAAACCCAGTGAAGTCAAGTCTTGTAATTCATTCCGATTATAGCCAAGTTTGCACTTGAGTTCATTTCTGCCAGTAGCAAATCCCAGAGATATGTATCATCTGCCAAGAATTCCCCCCTCCTGGCTGCGGAAAATACGATGCTTGGAACCCGTCAATCGCTTTGCGTGGCTGGGTTAGAGAAGGGTAGACAGTTGGTCTTCGAAAAGAAGTTGCATCCAGGCGATTTGCAGTTGTATTGACTGCCCAGTGCTGGGTATTTCACACAGAACATGTATTGCCAGCTGTCGCAGAGCAGCAGCACAGCATTTTTACCTCCCGTGCATACCTTCTTACAGATAGAATGCTATAGTTTTTACAGCAAAGTCCTAGGCTAGAACATCAGAAATCACATTTCAATGACTTTTGTGCGTATTAAAAAAGCAAACAAACCAGCCCATCCCTGGCTTACTGATATCGTGCAGTCTTTTCACATTTTGTCATTTTTAAAAAATATGTATAGATCTAGGCTGAACACATTCATTTTCCTGCCAACATTTTATCACGCCAAACAACAGACCTCAGACATTCCTATCAATCATGAATTCTGTGAAGTTCAGGGTCCTCTCGCCAAGGATGGAGCTTGATTTTTCATCTCCTGCTTTCCTTCCCAAAGTAGAGGAGACAGATTTGGCTTTAGCGAGCAGAGCAAAATAATGTCAGTTGTAAGAGCAATACATGGAAGCTTTCAAAAGCAGTAAATCAATATCTTGATATTTCCTAAGCTTTCCTTATGTTTGGGCAGTGCTTTTTATTATAATTTTATCTGTATTTCATCAATATTCAAAATGCTTTATAAAACATTTCTAAGTGTAAAGTTTTAGACATTAATAGTGGATATGAGTCTGGACTGCTTTTCCTTAAATACCCTCTGTAGTAACAAAACTGGTAGTATATTTGGAAGTGATAACTACTTTGCTAAGTTGACTTTAAATAGTATTGCTATTTCTTAATTTGTCATAGAAATGTTATCTTCCTGAATGGCACCTGAGTTATTTATTAAGTGGCAGATATAATTTAGATTAAAAAACAACATATCTGGCAGTCCTGTAGTTAAAGAGGCTCTGAATAGTGAATGATAAGCAGAACTTAAATTCCTTGACATTATGATAAAAAAATTACAAGATCGTTATCAGTGTTGTGCTCTTTCAGTAAACAGGGCACATTTGAATTAGTTATCTGAACTTTATCCTGTGTTTAGCTTAGATTAGCTCGTAAATTGTTTTGGTTGTTGTTATACAGTGCCCAACCCTTCTTTGGGGAAAACTTGTAAACTTCCTTCTGTTGATGATGTACCACTTCTGTGTGGATCTGGGTAGGTCTTATCAAGGTAAAAGCGTTAACATCCTCAGCAGAAGATATTAGTGCTCTTGAGAGAGGAAAAGTTTTCTTTCTGCAGGGCCTACAAGATTTGGTCCCACAGAAACTGGGAAGCCTCCTTACAACGTGTTGCCCAGCTGGTAAGAAAAAAAGAGTACTAAACCTCATTTTAAAAAAAGGAAAAAAAAAAAAAAGGTCCATTTTGAATTTTCTTGCTTTGAGCTTTGCCTCAGACAAGCCAGAGTAAGTTGCCTTCTGTTGCCTTGGCTGCTTGTTTCCTTTGCTCCTCAAGATCGTCTGGTAGAACAGCCCTTGCCAAGGCGCTCCTTGCGAATCTTGGCCCCACCTAAGCTTAGGCTCTGTTTTCCCAAATCCCATTCCTTGCTTTTGCTCCACTTGCTTATGCCTTCAAAATCATCATTTGTTGTGTTTCCATTCCTCTAAGTGATGGTCTAGTGCATAACCTCAGTATTTAGTTAGGCAGGGCTGCTATAATATTTACTGACATTCTCCTGAGCAAATGTAGAGAAAGATACCGAAAATGGAAAGTCATAACATTGGAACAGGGTGCCCAGGGAAGTGGTGGAATCACCATCCCCAGAGGTATTCAAAAGATGGGTAGACATGGTGCTGAGCGACATGGCTTAGAGGTGGACTTGGCAGTGTTAGGTTTATAGTTGGACTCGATGATCTTAAAGGTCCCTTCCAACCTAGATGATTCTATGATTCTGTTCTATCAAGTTATGCAGGCATGATTTTGAATACCTGAATGTATGCAAGGTGGGTTGAATGACACTTGATTTGGTGTTACGATGTGGATCTTTTGTGGTCAAGGTCTTGACTTTCTTTTTATTGATCATTCACTTTTGGGACAAGGGAGTCATTGAAAAAAAAAATATTTGAACAACCTTTGCTTTTGCGTGTGATTAATGTGTGCTTGGAATAATTTGCAATGAAGTGCTTGAATATGTATCCATACCCAGTTTTATTTTTAGAGCCTGTGTTAAAATGGCCTTAAACTTACTCATCTATAAAAGAAATTATGAACAAATAGTGAAAATGAAGACAAAACAGTACAAAAATTAACTGATCTTGAGTAAGGACTGTATAATATGCAATTTATTTGTGCAGGATATTGTTTTCAGAACCGTAACAGAAGTCTGAAAGACATAGATGTCAGAATTACAACATACATAGCCTTATGGTCAGCCCTGCCCCCCCAATACTGTTACCTCTTTTGAAAGAAGTAGTATAGTATAAATCAACAATCGGAATGGATTGTGTGGTATTAACGCTATGAGAAAAGTAAAGGACTTTTGAGTATAGGACTGGCAAGCTTAGAAAGGCAGCTGGGATAGTGAATATTTTCAGTGTGCCTTAAACCTGTAGAAAGGTTTCCACTTAAACAGAGGAAAATCCTGTTGGGGCCAAAAGTTCGACCTTTAGACAAAAGTAGAAGTGAGACTCCTCATTCCATTTTTGGAATTGTGATACAAATGTCTGTAATTCTTGTATTATAAGGACATTTATGCACATATCTTTTTTTGCGAAAATATGTTTTTAGAGAGAATCTCATCTGCTGTAAGGCCCTTTTACACCTGCTACCTTTGCATGAAGATGATCAATAAGTTTATTACTGAGTTTACTTTTACGAGCACCACTGACAAAACTACTTGTGAGAACTTTCTTCTTTGGTAACTGCCATCATGTATTTTAGCTATTCATTTAATCCTTTATATATATAAAAAAATATAGATAAATATAGATATATGTAAGAATATATATCTAATGTGCACCTAAAGCATTCAGCATTTCCAGTCTGGGAAAGAATGATGCTTTTCCTAAAGGGAAAAAAATTCTTCTGTTCTCTTAATTGACTGTCTTGAAAAGGGCTGGCAAAATTCAGTGTTCTTCTGCATGTGATTCAGCTCTGAATGCCTTCCTTTTCTTCCCATTAGGCTCAAGAGATGTACTGTAAGATATTTTCAAGCATAATTTTGTTGTGAAGTGCTAGCTGGTGAACTACTGCTAACACTGCTTCTTGTTTCTCTTCTGCATCTTCATTTGCTTCACCCTCATATAAGGTATCTCAGAAGGAAAACCATTCTTGCTGTTTGATATTTCTTAGGGGTGATATTGCGTACTCCTTTTTCTGTTCTTATGCTCTATAATTTTTCTGTCTGTCCAGACAGTTCTTTGATGCAACATACGTAATATGTGGCTTGCTTTTATGGATCGATTAATTTTTTAAAATCTTACTTGCTTATCTGTTCCATTACTGATGTCTCCAAAATTTCTTGTGCTGCAGATGGTACAGTTTTATGGGTGGCAGAATGTGAAGTGGTGTGCTGGGCTGGGGAAGAGTATTTCTTCAGTCCATTGTCAATGTTTTTTGTTTATCTTCCTATCTTTGATGGTTGTCTCATACTTGATAGTTACTTTTGCATTGCCATTGCATTCCCTGTGATGCAGAGAGAATGAGGTGCAGTTGATGTCACCGTCTGTACATGTTTCATAGGATATAGCAAGGTGAGCTGTCCTGTAGAATCCCCATGTCACTAAGCTGATGGCATTTTAGACTATCTATGGGAGAATCACTAGACCTTGTGAGGGATCTGTTTCCTGGGAAAGGAAATAAATAAAACTCATAAATCCCATTCAGTTTGGAAACCAGAGTCCTTGAACCACTGACCTTTTCCCTTTTCTCTCCCTTTTATTCCAGAAAGTAACCAATGGGGGAGAGGAAGTGTTGGGGGGGGAGGGGGAAGGTGATAAAACCCAGTATCTTCCTTTCAAATCTGAAGTACCTGAAGCAGGCTTCCATCACATGCACTCAGACTTAATGCCAGCGTCATAAGAAACCCTCAGACCCTAAGTAGTCCTCTAGATATACTGCATCCTTTTGTCTCCTTTGTGGTTTGGAAAGCAATAAATTTTCTTCTTTGGTTTCCCTCTCTTTTGATACCTGTTTATATATATTTGTTTTTCTTTTTCCTTGGCAATTCAATGGCTTGTATAAGCATCAAATTAGAAAACTCTATTCTTCTGTTGATGCTTTCTTAGTACTGTTCGGTGACCCTGTGGGTTGGTACGGCATTCATTTTGCATTTAGTTCAAGATAGTTGTAGCTAGTCCTAAAAGACTGCATTCTAGATTCAGCTTGTTCAGAATATAAAGTACTTCCATTGGAGTGCTGTAAAGACCAGATAATGGGAAGTGGCAGAGAGCCATCACCAGCAATCGTTAGATTTGTAAGGTGATGAAAATCGTACGCATCTGCTGCCTAGATACCAAGAAGAGCAGGAACAGCTGCCTTCTTCCCATACCTTGTCTCAACTAAAACACAGGAACAGGAATGAGAGAGATATGGAAAGTGTCTGTTTCTAAAGCATGGACTGTTTAATTTCCAATTTTAAGAAAAAATGACTAAGGGGGACAAAGGTTGAAGTGCTCTTCTGCTTCCTAAAGGTATTGATCCAACCCAGAAATTGTTGTGGGTTAAGGGTTCAGGATTTTATCACCTTTCTTTTGCCTCCCGAGGGACACTAGGAAGAAGGAGGCAAGACTCAGGAGTATCTTCTTCTTTTAGAGGACTCTCAGAGCCAAAGGGTGGAGAGCTAAAGTCAGAACTAATTAGGCTGTCAGGATTAGTCTGCACTTGATGTGCGTGTGTGTTTATACATTCATTCATTCATTCACACATACATACATACATACGTACGTATATATATGTACACACACACACACACGAAATACAAAACTAGGAAAAATACTAGCCCCTATGAAAAGCTGCAAGTCCATAATTTGGGTTTCTTGTACTGGCAAGGCCACAGCTCAGAGAAGGAACAGGGTCATTTTGTCATAGAATCATAGACCGATTAGGGTTGGAAGAGACTTTTAAGTATCACCTAGTTCCAACCCCCCTGCCCTGGGCAGGGACACCTCCCACTAGACCAGGCTGCTCAAAGCCCCATCCAGCCTGGCCTTGAACACTTCCAGGGATGGGGCATTGACAACCTCCCTGGGCAACCTGTTCCAGTGCCTCACCACCCTCACAGTAAAGAATTTCTTCCTTTTGTTCAATCTAAATCTACTCTCCGTTTAAAATTGTCGTCCCTTGTCCTGTCACTACAGGCCCTGGTAAAAGGTCTCTCTTCCTCTTTCTTATGTGCCCCCTTTGTATACTGAAATGCCTCAATACGGTTTTCCTGGAGCTTTCTCTTCTCCAGGCTGAGCCACACCAACTCTGTCGGCCTTTCTTCGTAGGGGCGGTGTTCATTATAGCAATGTTTGACAAATTTTGTGTGTGCAATGATTTTGCAGAATGCTTTTTTTCCCTCAAATAGTGAATGAAATAGGCTGACCAACTGGGCCAAGTTTAATTTCCTCTTTAAAATAACTATAGCTACAAAATCTACAATCCCACATAATTTAAATATACATTTATTTAAATTATTTTATATATTTTTAAATATAAAAAGGCATTTGCCAAATAATGAATTGGAGTAATATCAGTGGGAGATCTCTTTTTAAAAAACAATTTATTTGAATTAAGTACATATTTGTAAAGAACTGCAGAGCTAATTTAACTTTTTAATTTATATTTTTAACAGAAAAGCCTGGAAGGAGAAATAGTATACTATAAATACTTTTTTTTTGAAGTATACAAGCCAATGACTTGGTCCTAATTTATTGGTGATATTAAGCATAGTAACTTTCTTAGTTAGTAAGCATGAAACCTGATGATGTGAATTATTTTTGCTGGAGGAAAAGTGAAACAGGGTCAAAACATTATGCTCTAAGTCATAATAAAATCTCTTCCTCTTAGAAAGCCATCCTGGTGGTATTGCTGAGTGTAACCATGGAGTCTGGTAGTTGAAGAATTGAATGTTAGCAGACTACAAAGTAATGTAAGAAAATAATAGAAAGCCAAGTGAAGCCTGAACGTTAAGTGAAGGCCGTTGCACATTGTGGTTGGTGGTCATGCTGAGCTTCGTGCTAGGCTTCTGCTATAACAGCATTCATGTAGCTGAGAGCTTTCCCTCTGGTCAAAACAGAAGAAAAAAGCATGTTTGAGATTTTCTTTTTCCCCCTGAACAGTTGTTAGCAGTAGGTACCCCAACTTTAAAATATTCTTTTTCCTCAAAGTTGCTCAAACTCTGTGGAAGTAATTACAGAGAGGGATGTCTGTTTCTTGTCTAACTGGCTTGGCTGGTTGAAATACTGAAGATTTACTGTATAATTGAAGTAGAATTGGGGGGCAGGGGGATGGCTGCCAAATTCTAATCAGACTGGGATCATAAACTGCTTTGAAACAATTTCCCTCCTTTTTCCACTTTTTTTTTTTTTTTTTAACGGTGATGCTTTTATGAATTAATGATGCATGTGTGATTCTTTTATCTTATTAGTACTGCATATGCATACTGTAAATGTCAGCTTAGGTGGCAAAGCCAGGGGAACAGTATGTTTTGGTTCATTGCTTTATGCCACTGTATCCTGTCTAAAGGGAGACAAAAGAAACTGCATCTGCCCGGTTTGTTTATGTTTTTATGTTCTGTAAATATATGCTAGGTGAAAAGCCAAAGTCATGGATCTCATTCAAAAGCATTTTCTTTGAGAGGCAGTTTCCTAAGATGCCTCCATTTATTTTGCATTGAAGTGCATTTCAGTTTTGCTTGAGATGTATTCTGTTTGGTTACCGGATTTTCAGTGGCTTCATTTGAACTTAGGGCAGCAGTATTCGAGAATATTTTTCTTCATTTGTGCTTCATAGTGTAGATTTCAGCATTCTTCTAAAATATAATTTCTACAACTACCATTCCATCTACCTCAAGCTGTTGCAGAAAAACTGTGGAAAAATTTATTCTGCAAGCGAATGGTAAAAATCAGTGCCTAGTGTAAGTGCAGATTCACGTCAGCTTAAGAAAATTACTACTTTATCTGCCCAAAGTGTCATAACCTTGTGTTGTTTGGAGGTGATCTTCACCGTGGCCTTGTAGACGTAAGAGCTTAACCAGCGCTCAGGTAATTCTCTTGACGTCAACGTAGTTCAGCTTGTCAGACGCCTGCCTCACTGTGCTTTGAGTTACAGCATCGGAAGGCCTTTTTTGTAAACACGCATTAAATCAGCGGTCTCAGCCACCTTCAGAAACAAAGGTCGATAGGTACCTGTTCCGTTCTGAAGGAGAACGTGTGCCCACAGCGCATCGTCTCGGCTCTGCACCACCAGCCAGCTGGGTTCCCGCTGACGCGGTGGCTGGTCTGTCGCAACAGGTACGGGACTGGGGGCAGGAGAAGAGCAGGAGAATTAAAAAAGAGAGAAGGAAATACTGTTGGCTCATGAGTATATGAAGTCAGCAGAAATGCAAAAGAAAAACAGAAGATTGTGTACCCTTCAGCAGAGGTTAAGGATTTATTATTTTAATTTGGACAAAAATTAAATTGCAAGCGTGTGTGCACTTCAAACATGCGGTTCAAGTTACTTGGGTGGGGTCTTGAATTCAGCATTATTAAGAAAGTGGTTGTGCATGTAGCATTATCATGTGCTAACATTTTAATCTTTTACCTGTAATTTCTTAAGGTTTTTATCCCCTAGCAGAACTGGTGTAGGCTGTTACGCACTGAGTGTGAGATTTCTAATCTCACGGAATAAATTCACAGACAGTTTTGTAAAAGCTGAAGTACAAATTTATTCAAACTAGCTTAGTGAAGCAAATTTTGGGGTTTCTGCTGGAAACAGAACATCTTGTACATCAGAGAACCAAATTACGTATCTTATTATTTTAGAATTTGCATAGAAATAAGGAATTTTGCAGAAATCAAAACATAATGTTCGTTGGAGTTTGGTCAAGGGCAGAGACTTGGAGCTGCACAGAGCAGAAAATGAAAGCAAAATCTGTGATTTATTCTACTTCTATTGAGATTATGCCCAAAGAAAGAGGCATATGCCTCTGAAAGGGAGCATTGCTATCCATTGTATGTGAGACATTGCCCTTTAAATATAGTGATAGTACTGACTATATTGAGAGCCACATAATTGATTGATATTGAAGTTTGTTTTTCAATGCATTTTTATCTTCCTGAAATGTTTGTTTATGCCTGCACTTATTAGCAATGCTCAAGTGGATTTTAAGATAAGTAGGACTCCATGTCTATTTTTTTCTTGAAACACAGCTCATGGATAAAGTTTGTACTAAGGGAAGAACGCAAGCTGTTAGCCTATAAAGGTATCCACAGTTACATGAAACATGGATAGCATATATTCTCTTGTTCACTTATAGACAAAGGACAAGGATAAGAGAGTAGTGCCAGAGGAATTTTAAAGCCAGCCACAGGCAGAGAACCATCATAGTATTACATATAACATCAGTGAAATGTTTTAGAAAATATTATTAAAGTCAAATGAAAGAAATGATTTTTTAAGTTTACTTGCGCCATTCCTAACCAAGTGAACAGTATGATACTTGCTTTTGAGTTTCATAGGAGAAAAATGAGGCAGGCTCTCTGAATTAATTTTAATCACGCTGAAACTTACTTCTTGGGATAAGTACAAAATGTGTGAATCTTTTTTTTAGAAATCATTTTTATGTCTTACTGTCACTGGATGTGACTTTGCTTATGGATGTTAGATGATCTTACATACGTTAGATGAGGTTATGCATAAAGAAAGACAATGTAGAAGAAGGTAGAAAGGTGAAGGGAGAGGCACTAATTGCTGACATAGAAATTATGAGGAGAATTCTGTGGAAAGGCATAAAGGAAGGGCAAATATACATGGGCCTTTGAATAAGGTAAACAAAACACGTGAATGTGAGAGAGGCATGATGAAGTAACTTAAGCCATTTAGAAAGGTGATGCATATCCTCTCTACTTCAGAAGTATTCTGAAATAAATGTAGGAGGATGAGAAAGGTAAACATCAGATCTGGAAAAAGGAAGATATGATACTCAGGTCTATGTTAAAGCTCTCTTTGTTGAAATGAAAAGCAAACGGCAGATTTTAGTGATGACGTGAAGTAGATCTAAAAGGCAGCCCCAGCTCCCTACACTTGCAGGGACTTGGGACAGTGTAGAGGAACTTGCTGTGGTGAAGGTCTAAATAGGCTCAGACGTCCCCATGGGTGAAAAACTTGAAGCCTTAGCTGAAAGCCTTTGAGGATCTTCCTTGTTCTTTGGTTTGAGGTTGAGATGGCTATGAAGCATCTGACAAATGACTAATTAAAAGAGACCAGATTCATTCTTTGTGTTCAGGACAACTGTGTACTTTAAATGTTTGTGCAATCTTAGCTGAGGAGGAAAATTTATGAAATTTGAGGGCAAGGCACAATGCATGAGCTGACAGCCAAGGCAAGGGAGATGATAAAAGGGCATCGTGCAGCTAATTAGGAACTATTAGCCTACAAGGTGATAATGGACTTCTTCATAAAGCAAATTACCTGTTGATATTAGTACAGCTGAATCATAAGAAATCCCAAAGAACAAGAAATCGGCCAAGGG
>VYZM01003138.1:177284-196528 GCA_013398915.1 Dromas ardeola | reverse complement strand
TGTGTACACATATACACGCATGAGTTTGCTCAAGTATACCAAAAGATGATAGTAAGCATTCAGGTTTTCACAGTCTGTATGGTTTCACCGTATCTCTTCTCACACAGAGACACGGTGATTACTGCTAGCGTATGGAATGGTGAGTGTTAAGTTCTCTATGATGATACCCATAACCTCAAGGCAGATATAGAGAACACAGCAGTATCGGGGGATGCTGAATGGAATTTTTCTTCTTATAAAGACAGCTATTCCATTTGACCTTGAACAAATAACAGGGTTTCTACAAAGGTCTTTAGCCTGACATCAGCTTTTAACTCTTTTCTGTCTTCTTTGCTGAAACCTCCTCAAAACAGGTAGTGGCTCAAAACTGAAATTCAGTAATGAGTGACGCCGAGTACAATGAACTCCAGGAAGGCTTCTATCTCAGTGGAATGGATATGATGTTCAATTATCAAGAATTTTCAGTCTTAAAGCCATCAAAAAATCTTCCTAATTAAACAGCAACAGTACTGCCAATATTCACTGTCCCAGTGGTCTCTTCTTGTACATGTTTGAATCTTGCTTTATCTCATGTTCATTCACAAAAAAAAGGTTGTGTCAAACAAGGTAAAAAATCATGCTGCCAAAAAGCTTCCTTAACAGCTTTTCAACTTCTTTAAAATTCTCCATAACTGCAGAAGAAAGTCTTTTTCTTGTTAATGTTGCTAGTAGTGTCTGTTCACTTTTAACACAGGTATATTATTGGTCCCAGATGTGAATAGATTTATAAAACTCCCAGCTGTGAATAGATTTAACTCCCTTCTTTTCTTGTGAGGTTGGGAGGTCACTCCTGAGACAACTTATCATTTTGGTAAAAAGAACAGAGGAACAGGTGGGTAGTGTCTCAATTCAAGATAGAANAAAGCCAAAAAAATTAATAAAAATAACTCTCCAGCCTCTTTGTTAGGGGATTGGGTATGGAGGGTGAATCATAGGATCTGTTCTTCATGTCAGTGATAATTTCAACGTAGACAACTTTTTGTTATCTATCTACCCACTGGTCATTTCTGGAGCATGGATCAGAACACAGGTTTCCTCAAGGGAGTGCCCAATTATTAAGTCAGAAACCCATCCTCACCATTATGCCTTCTAGCCTGATTAAGCTTTGAATTTTTCTTGCCATACACAACAGATGAACGACAATGGACTAAGAATCTCTTTCCTCCCTGGGTCCAGTAGCCTGACAGCTAGGGAGTTGTTTACAAGTTGGATGAAATCAAGCAGAGACTCATTAGATATCAGAAGGAACAGACTCCCCTCTCACACATGAAAGGTGAATTTTCTTACCATTCATCAGTGAAGCACAAGAAAGGACAGCTTGTGGTTCCAAGCAAGCAACATCATAACTACCAACTGTGTTTTCGCAATCCTCTGCACTAGGGCACACTGCATGTATCAGACCTGATGTCTCTACAGTTCCTCAGTCTCGATGATCTCAGTATGTGTTATAGATTTGGAATGAGCCTGGGAATAACAAAGCTCTCATAAAGAAAGAGGGATATCATGATTTAGAGGACACTACGTCTCCAGGTTTTGTGCTACTCGCTTAGACACAGTTCTTTAGGAAAAGAAGCATTGTATTCCTTCTTTAAGGAAATCCAAGTATCGGGACAATAAATTACAGGTAAGATATGTCAAATGATCACATCGAAATCTGTTCAGCTTTTGCAGATATTCTGTAGACTCTCCTTGGATTTTCTGAGAGTTGGGGGAGACCCTCTGTTGTTTGTTTTATTGGCCAGTTTGGCCCAAACCACGCCACCAAGTTTCTCATACTAGCAGTGACGATTTAATTAGAGACAATTTCATTTCTCATGGATAAAACATTTAATTTCTTAAGAATCAATTTCTCATTTAAGTGCTATCACCTCTGACCCTCTGACCTTACATTTGAGGATCAGAAAACAGTAAAAGAGCACCAATGTCCTTTGTGCCTCACTGGTTCTGTCTTGCTTTGAAATTCCTTGCCAGTTTACATGGTATGAACCTGTGGATCTCTGCTGATTCAGGAGAAATTATAACTGTTTACACCAATGCCGAATACCTCTGACAGAAGTAAGTGAAATGCTGCTCATGAAACACATTTCTCATGTTATTTCCAAACTTTTCTATTCCCCTTCAAACCAACTGCAAAGATATTTTCAAAGCCCATTTTCCCCTAAGTGCACATTTACTTTCAAAGTTTCTACATCAAACACAGTCTTCATAAGCATTTTCAAATATGTTCACTCAGCATGAAAGAAGCAGAGAATCTCTTAAAATGTAAACCATAAAAAATCACCACATGCATCTCAGGTAGGTTGTTCTTTTTAAAAGGAGGAAACGGACTAGAAGTTTCAGCCTGCTTGAGTCTTCAGAGTAAAAACACATCGTAGTGTTGTTCAACTTGAAGACAATTAAATGAAGGGAATAAATGATGTTTGGATGAAGCTTGTTCATCAGTTGGGCCAAATCTTTTTGGAATTGTCAGCAGCTTTTTTCACCATATTTTAAGTATATTAGAAGATGAACTTGCATGTAGAGGCCTTCTCAGACAACAGCTGAATATCCACCCCTCAGACCTCCATTAATCCCATCAGTTATTGCCTATCCATCCTTTCAGGAAAAATATTGGAAGGGTTGCTGCAGTCCTCGCTTTGTTTAGACGGAGTAAACCCCTCACCTTCTCTGACATATTTTAACATTTATAACTCACTAAACATTGTCAACACATAAAGTCCAGAATTATAAAGAATCCTTCTGTTCCTCCTATCTACAAGAGAGGGGTACGAGTACACAGTAACCATCATTTGATAAAGTCACCTGAAGTATAAAAAGATCTGTAAGTAAACATGGTGGCATTTAAAACAGAGGCACCTATGTCGGAAAGCTCCTTGGATAAATTTGGTAATGTAAATAGGGTTTGTTGCTTGTTTTATTCCATGCATATTTTTTCCATTTAAAATGTTGAAATGATGAAGAAATGTATAAGCAATACAGATTTTTTTCATGAAAAAAAAAATCAGAACTTCATTCCTTCCAACATGAATTGGTACCATTGTAGTGTTGTTTAAAGAATCTCTCAGTGTTTGTAATAGTTTGAGATTAAGACGTTTGATAAAAGCTTATGTGAGGATTAACGATAAAATGTAGTCTGCTGTCCATCATGTTTGTTTCTTATCATTCACGATCTTACAATGGAAGCCAAGCAAAAGTCTCCAAAGCTAGGGATTATACGAGTGCAAAAATTGCCTGGGACCTACAGAATGACCAAGTTGTTATCATTTGTAGATTTGTAGGTTTGTTCCAATAGAAGGAATGTCAGCTTGCTTTTTTTTTTTTCAAAGCCAACACTTATTAACCACTTCATCAGGAGGAGCTGCTTATCTCCTATAGACCAAGGCAAGGCTGGGTAAAAAAGCAGTGACATTCAGAAGATCTTTTTCGAAATACATATTTGATTATTTGGGGACCAGAAAGATGAAACAACAGTGTGAGGCATGTTGATATTTTCATTTGGTTTCTTCAACATAGAGCCTCCATATCCAAATCTCTGTTTTAGCTGACTTGATGAAAAATTTTGTTAGTGGACAGTTTTTTATCCAATCTTGATACAGGCCTGATACAAATTCCTAGGAAAAAAGTCAGGTGATAAGGCAGAGACAGCATTGAACTAATAGACCAAATCACAGAAAAATCACTTGAAGAAAATTATAGAAGAAAGCCTTGATCCTCCACTGTAAAGGGTGAATTTATGGGGTTAATAATTTGTGATCCTTTTATGCCACAAGTGAGAGACAAAGACGAAAACACTTTCTCAGTACTATTCTAGTTGGTGAGGATGCTGAAATATTTCAGAAGCAGTTCACAGATACTGAGCCTTCATTGCTATTATATTAAAGCATTCAATGAGGGGATACTTGAATTCATGTGCCTACATCCCTCTAACAGAAATGGTAAGTAAAAGACTTCCTGATGGAGGAGTCCTTAGGCTTTTGATCCAATGAAGATGGAGCTTATTAACTTTCAGGGTCTGCAGCAAGGCTGGCATATTTCCCCATGGTCTTCTAAAAGACCGAACAATAGATGTCCTAGGAAAGAACTGACTTTGTTAATTCATTAAAGAAAACCAAACCCAAACGAATATAAACTAAATATATGAGACAATTTTCTGTAGATGTACATACAAGTTCCACATCTAAGAAACACCAAGCAAAAGCTTCCAGATAGTCTATCTGAATATTACAGGGATTATAACCTCTTTGGGTGAGATAAACTAGGACAGGAGATACTGGCCTCTGTGATATTCCCAACTGAGTCTTTCAGCTTTTCAGAAGCACCTATTTGAATTTATCTTATTTGCTTACCAAGATGATGAAGCAGACTCCTCATCGCCTGAGAGGTGAAGTGGTTGAGAAGCTCCCAGGCTGATGTGGAGCTGTAAATTTCCACTTTCCAAGCAGCCTGGTGAAGCCAAAGTAAAATGTTACATTCCGCTTTGTGAGCAGACAGAGTTTACCAAGTCTCCTGTGACAGAAGGAGATTTCCAGGCTTTTTTCCTAGCTGTATGCTGTTTTCCTCTAGAAATTATTGTGGCCTAGGATTAAGAGTCTACCCTACATTTAGGCAGCAGACTGGAAAATGACTACCACTAGGAAGACTAGCTAATAAAGAAGGAAAAAAGAAAACCCAACAAACAAAACATTGGTGTGTTTGTCTTCTAGAATTCCTGATATGTATGCATTCTCTTCCAGTGCATTGTGGTGCCAAGCATGATGGTAGTATGCATCTTGGTTTGCTTAGTGCAGAAAGAGATGAGATTAAGAAAAATTCACCAGAATATATAAGGTTCGGGCGTGCAAGAACCACAAATTAAAAGACACATCTGCTGTTTCATTTTTGTTATATTTTGTTTGTGTTTAGCACATGTCTTATTCTTGTTTTAAATCTAAACCACTCCATAGTAAATCTGAAAACTACACATCTGTACTGGTACCCACCACCCTGCAAGAACAAGAAATTTCACTGATCTAAAAATGACTCATGCCAAAATATTCTAGATTAGCAATATGTTCTAGGAATTAATATTATCTCATGCCTGTGTTCCTTTAATACCACACCAGTTTTCTCACAATTCTACTGATCACTTCAATTTCACTTTTAAAGTACCTTATTGCCACTTCCTTAGAGTGAATTTTAACATGTTTAGAGGTCATATTAAAGACATTCATGTATTTTACAGGTCTACACTTTTTATGCAGTTGCCTCTGAGTTACTTGTCACAATGACATAACAGAACATTTAAGAATTATACCACGGTGTAAGAATACTATTCTGTATGCCTAAACCAGCATTGTTAGAAAGAACAATTATTGTTCTGGGATCATCTTAATAAACCTTTTTGTAGCTGCAGAAAGTCAAAACTGTAGCCACTGTGCTTCATTTTTGATAACTTGCAAAATTTCTGCCTTCTTGCACACAGAAAGTACAGAGTCACAGGGCATGCTGATATCTCAGAAGACAGCAACATCTTCTGCACGGACACAATATGTACCAACTGGTAAGCAAACCGACAGGTTTTTTACAGCACAACTATAATGTGATTTGAAATTCAGAAAATCTGTTCATGATTCAAAGCTTTGAGGTCAGCCAGTACTTACACTGCCTCAAAATTGTACTGTCTGTCTCTCCTGCTGTGGTCTTTTGAAATACTGCAAGCATTAATCAAAAGTCAATTGTGTGTTTTAATCAGATTTCATGGAGAGTACATTGTAGGTGCAGGGGTTGTGAATTACCTTGCAAAATGGAAATGTTAGGTGTAATTTGATCACTATAAATGAGAAAACAGCAATTATTAAAAGTGAATAAAACTTTACCGTGGTAAATCACGAATGAGTTGAAAGGTCACTACAATGACTATTGTAACTGAACCACATAAGGAGTAATAAAATACTACTTTACTTCAAATGAAAAATGCAGTCGATAAAAACTGAAAACTAGAGTTGATAAAAACTGTTGCTACTGCTGAATGAATGGAAGACCATCTACTGATTTCAATGGAACCAGAAAATTCATTTATGAACTCGATATCTCTACAATGCAAAATCACAGACTCACTCTTAAATATGATCCATAAAGTGAAGACTTACTTCTGAATCAAGCTTACAATAAGCTATTTCCTGTGTTGATACATAAAGATCCCAAATTCAGAATTAGTTACTAAATTATTTTATTAGTAACAGCAGGGCAGAATCTCCAAACAAAAATATAAAATACCAGCAACTGCCCAAATTTGGTTTTTGATTTAATGTAGGGCTTTTCCTTACTTTGAGTAAAACTTTAAGTAGGTCTTGATATTTGAAAATTGTCACAGCATGTGCTGAAATGTTGTCACAGCTGTTGTCAGTGTCCCAGCTCCCAAGACAGTTTGTTGTTATCCCTTCTCTTTTAAAGTCAGACAACTGCTGCCTGTGGAGAAGGGGTGGGAACATGCACTATAAGCATGACAAAATTTTGCAGTTCTCATTTTAGCTGCCTGGTACCACAGCTGTGAGAAAGAGTAATATGGGAATAGTGCCTATTAATACAGTCAATAGGAATTGTGTGCAGATGGGGTATGGTTAACACAGACGCTGATCTCTCATAAATCTAGTTGCAGCTACTAAACTGGGCTGCATTTTCACATGGAAAGAAAAGACACTTTACTTTTCATTCCTTCCATCACCACTTACCTCATCGGAATAGCTAGAGCTTCTGGGTGACCAAGTTGCAATAAATTTTAGCAAACAGAAAACAAATTATTTCTACTTAATTTCACCCAGGAGAGGTTATGAATAGGGTTTTTTTTCCTACAACTTCCAACCATAAAAAAAAATTGGAACTCTTTTATTTAAGAAGACTGCACTTATTATTTATAATTGCTCTGCTTGAATTGTGAAACTGGAAGTACACTGCAGAAGCTGAAAATAAAACCATATCTGGTTATGCAAATCATGGAAATGGAAATTACTTCCCCTTCTGCGTCCACTTTTGAGGAACATTCTTATAAGTGAATTACTGAAAAATGATTGTTCTTTAAGAGGATATAAAAGCTGATTTTAGCAGTTTTGAGTTGTTCTCAAATAACCTATCTTAAAACAAGCTTGTCAATTAAGAAAAAAAAAAGAGAAGATACATTTTTGTTATTTGTAATAGTGCTTACGGGCAAAGAACACAGGATAACAGCCTCACTCTGTAGAACTGGTGACAAATTTTCTGTGACACCTCAGTGGCTAACCTATAGTGCTTCAAAATTTTTAAGATTTATCATCACATGCTTATAGATATAGATATATACAGATACAGATACTGTTTTAGATATAGATACTGATTTCCTGGTGTCACTCTATTTTCCATTTAAAAACAAAGCAAAGCACACAATAACGAATAAAAAAGACCTACCTACAAAAAGAGTCATACACCATCTTTAACTTCCATCTCTGCTCTTGAATGTTTCCCTCTCAAAACAATCCACCCCCCCTTTTTTTTTTTTTTTTTTACTTTAAGGCAATATGTTTATTTTTATTATTTATACTTATATTAATATTTCATTATTTCATTATTATTTATATATTATATATTCATATAGCAATATACAAAAAATGAAAATGCAACATATTTATTTTAGTAAAACAAAGATTCAGCTTAACAGTGGCAGCCCTGAGGCAGCGTGAACTTTCAGTATAGACTATACTGAAAATCAGAGAATTTTATCTTCCAAAATATATTGCATGTTTTCCTCTGCATGGTTATTTCTACCTGTTTAACTTCTGATTTACTGGGGTATGCACAGCTTAGAAAGAAGCAGACTCATTAATGGCAGCAACTGAAGGCAAGACTGTTCTCACAGTTTTCTCTAAGATCTGCATGAAATGTAGAATGTGATGAAATGCAATGTTGCATTTGTTCCAGATGTGAATATTTATATAGCCAGGCTATTGTTTGGTGATTTTTTTTACCTCCTTTTTTATTCCCCTCACCAATTAGTAAACTTTTCATCTCTCCACCTAAGCTGTAAAATTTATGTAAACAAATTCAGTTCATACATAGATAGCAAATCTGATAAATATTCCAGAGGTGAGTCGACCCAAAATAGAATGTGTGCATAAACAGCACAGAACATCCAGAAGCAAAGGAGGAGGATAAATAAATAAATANAATATAAATAAATAAATAAAATAAAATAAAATAAAATAAAATAAAATAAAATAAAATAAAATAAAATAAAAACTAAGAATTGTAACCTTACTGACATGTAATATTTTAGGGAGTGAAAACCTTCCTGACTGACCCAAACCCAAAAGTGTCTCGTAATACTTTTGAAAATAAAATCATTGAATCTGGGTAATTATGATTCAAAAGGCTGTTTCCCATTCTTCAGATTAAAGCGTGTCATTTGAGAAAATGTGTGTTAGTCCTGAAGGCTTCAACAATTTTAGCATAACTGATGGCTTATTTTTCAACATCTTCCGAGAGGGTTGGCCTGTTACTCTTTTCTTTTTCTCTTGTTAAAACCATTCCAATCTTTCTATAAGGAACAGAAGCAATCTAAATTGATTCAACAACCAGTGACCTAATGTAACACACATACAAAGCATCAAAACGTGTATGTCCTGCTCCAAGCATAATGTAAAAACCCATATTTAATGCTTTCCATTATTTGTACATGTCTTTTTGAAATGCATATGCTTGTGCCCACGTATGCTCCTACTCAAATTACGAGAAGGTATATACCAGAAAGAAAGGTCGGAACTGAGCATTTTTAAAAGTATCACACAATAAACAACAGAGTAAACACTGTTAGATTTGTTGTTATATAAATGCAAATAAATTATCAGCTACGCATCTCAAGTTTCATATTTAGACAAACAAGCCATGTAATTCTTTACCTACTGCAACAAAAAGGGGTAGAAAAAAATTGCACATTCAAGTTTTTTCTGGGATGCCAAGGTCAGAAGGAGGGTCAGGCTGGATCGCTCGTCATTGTACCCATCCCACTTAAACTTGTGGGACAGACTGAGTGTGCCAGATGTATTTCCAACCCTGCTAGTAAGGATTATTTGCATTTATCTAAAACCAAACAATTTCTTCAGTTGACTAATGAAGTGATAATCGCACACATGTTTTCCACCTTACTCGTAGTAGACAGTCATTATTTAAGAGAATTTTTGCATTAAACAGGTCATGATTTTAGTACAGAACTCTATTTGACCTGAAAAAGAGACCAAAGGTTATATCTCAGCACAAACTTCTGCAATTCGGAGTCTTTCCCTAACAAAGGCTTAGAGTGGAATCTTAGTGAATATGGAAATGCAGTTTCAGAGTTTCATGGTTTAGAAACAATTATTTATGTGGGGAAATACATCTACGTCTCTACTATCCTAAGCTAACAAAATGACTTTGCAGAGGAGAGACTTTGCTTGAAACCAAGATTATGCTCAAAGTAGAGACATCCCTGTGTACTTTAATTCATTAGTTACATGCCCACAGCAGCAAATTAAACATGTAATACCTCTCTAAGTTCCTTGCTTCTTAGACACTAATCTATTACTGGAAACATTACAAGGTGAAAATACCCTTAGAGTTTCTAACCGCTTACCTCTGATAATGCAGACTTGTTTTTTACTGTTATCTTAAAATATTCAAATCCTTCTAAGACCCGTTATAAACACTTCCAAATGCCAACTGCTACAAAACAACTTTTATTAGTATATGTGGCACTATCTAAATAGGTATCAAAGGGAAAAAAACGGAAGAGGAGGAGACATAAGGCAAAAAAAAGTACTCTTTATGTTTAGTTTAAAACATAGGTTAGACCACGCCTCTGCATTCTAGCAGTCTAATATGTTGTAAAGGTCACATTGGTATTTCCTGTTGCTTTGAATCAAACAAAAACTTAAAGATCAGCTTTAAAAATAAGGAATTGACAGTAGTCCTGTAAATCTAGCTTGGTGCTATAAAACAAAAGTAATGAACAATATTATATTTCTACAAATATTGTTTCTTGCATATCTGATCTTACTTAAATTCAGAACTTTGTATGGCTACAGAAGTGATCTCTAAACCCTGAAGGACTCTCCAGCCTTTCTCCTACTGATGGTTTTAGTCTGATACTTTCCATAGCGCAATGTAGGGAGTCCAGATCACTGCGAGCAGAGAGGTCCAAGCAGAGAAGCCTGTCAACCACCTTTGGTGCACAAGCCATTTAGGACAGATCTGTATTTGAGTTTATAAAGCTGGCTGATCAGCTTGCATCTCATCAATAAAGGGAATGGGTCTTGCCGGCAATATATAGACAAATAAATTTCACTTTTTTCAGCATTATTTTTTACAGCTTGAGATGAACTAATGATCCTCTATTAGAAAAATACCTAATTTTGAGGAAGAAATGATGACCTTTTTCATATCTTTTCCACTTCTACTTTCTCATTCTTGTCAATGTTCTGTTGATTTGGCTTGAGTAGAATGCCAGAAGTATAAACAGAGGAAAAGTAATGTTAAACAAAGACACAACCTGAAGCTCAGGAAATCCTTTTGCTCTGACCCTTTACGGCCATTCTCCAAGGTAGCAAGCAGGAAAAAAATCTGTCTCCAGAAAGAGAGACCTAAGAGATGATTAGAAAATATCAGTAAAAGGGTGAAGGAATGCTTCAATGTCTACAAATGTCCTTTAAAATTCTTGTCTTCGGGTTATACAGCAGGAAAAGTAAAATCAAGCAATTTAATAGAGACAGATAGTCTCACAATGGCATCGTGTCATTTCCTTCAAGTAACATTATGAGCCATAACATGCTGTGTCATTTATGTACAGGTTTTCTGGTTTGCTACTTGGCTTTTTCTGGTTGCTTTGTTATCCATTGTTTGGATCTGGTTTCTTATATTACATAGATCCCGGCAACATCACTGGCAGAGTCCCTGTTTCTCTGTTTATCATCAAACATGTGCTGAGAGACACGTTGTCAGAGGTACAAATTTTAAAGACCTTTCTAAAGTATGGGCAAATATATTTGGACTTCTAATGAAAATGAAAGAAAAAATTTAATATGAAAAAAAAGCTGAAACTGAAAGCAGTGCAGAAAGGTTTGGCATGTTCTTCTCAAGATGGTGAATTTTATTACTTCCAAACTTCTTCAGTTTAATGAGAACACTGCGTGATCTAAATTATAATAAACTGAAATACAGTATTATCAACAAAACCGAGGTGAATAAAATATTAAAGAAGAAAACCCAAAATGTATAGTCAGCAAACTTTTTAGCTGGAAGGGAGGGACGTTGGGGGATCAAAAAACTATGGCCCAGTTGATTGGCAAAGTGACCTTCAGCAGTCAATAATGCACTTTGGTTTCCCACTAGTAACCTTGATTTCAGTCAATGTGTATTATACATGCACACAAACAGAATAACAGTAATGATTTGAACCAAGTTTGCTTAAACTGTTACTATCTTAGTCATTTGTATTGGAAATCTATGTTATTGTCCCGACAATGTCAAACATTAAAGACTGATTATCATTCTATTTTTACACAGACCTAAACCTGTTATTTCAATATCACATGCAGAGGAATAGTTTTTGTATGTTCCGTATTCACTTTGAATGTTATAGCTAAAATCTACTTACGGAAATGTTTTCTTGTCATCTTTAGCTTCTTCCTGCTGAGAAAAACTAAGCACATCATTAATTGACACAGCATTTTGCATTCTCATAAATCATTACGTATTCCTAAATATGGCAGTACCTCATACAGAAACTAATCTGCACTTAGAAATGGCCGTGAGCCTGGGCCAATCTTCTCAGAAAACAGTTGTATTCTGTTTATACAAGAGACCTTGTATAAAGGTCTCTTCCAATAGGAGAACACATATGCATGAATTCGCTTCACAGTCAGCTATCCGATTTCATATAAAAATACGAAAAAAATATCCTTAATCTGGTGATTTTTTGCCTTCTCTAGCGTTAGAGGCAAAATTGGGTGGTGAAGCTGCACTAAGCAACTTCTCACACAGGTCGTCTTGTGAGGGATGGATTCAGGAGGTGAACATCAAATGCTCAAGCAAAGTACTGCTTGATTTAAAGGATTAAAGTATCTCCTTAGCAGAAGTCCTTATCTTTCCCTGTGAATAAGGAACCACTAATGAGAGAGAGGCCTGATCACCTCTTTTAAGATAGGTTACATGTGCACAGGTACGAAAGCACAGATAAATCCCTATCTAATATGTCATTTGAGTGCTTCCTTTACACCTGACAAAAGATTTAGGGAACTTGACTGCCAGCGATATTTTCTAAACACTAAATACAGCAACCATTATTTAAAATTGATGAATCTTTTTAGGAACAGACACCAAAAAGGCCAAGATACTAAAACCAAAAAATCTGAAAAAATTTTGCATAGGAAAGTGACAAGTTACAGTAGTTTACAAAAATATTAAATCATGAAAATTTGTCACAATAATTACTATTCCCATCGTAAACACTTTTATAGAGCAAATGCACCTTCTGTGTGGCCAGCAGGTCGAGGGAGGTCATCCTCCCCCTCAACTCTGCATTGGTGAGGCCACACCTCGAGTACTGTGTCCAGTTCTGGGCTCCCCGGCTCAAGAAGGACAGGGAACTGCTGGAGGGGGTGCAGCATAGGGCTACCAAGATGATTAGGGGACTGGAACACCTCTCTTATGAGGAAAGGCTGAGGGAATTGGGTCTGTTTAGTCTGGAAAAGAGACGGCTGAGGGGTGACCTAATTAATGTGTACAAATACTTAAAGGGTGGGTGTCAGGAAGACGGGGCCAGGCTCTTTTCAATGGTGCCCGGCAATAGGACAAGAGGTAATGGGTACAAACTTAAGCGTAGGAAGTTCCGTCTCAACATGAGGAGGAACTTCTTTACTTTGAGGGTGGCAGAGCACTGGAACAGGCTGCCCGGAGAGGTGGTGGAGTCTCCATCTCTGGAGACATTCAAAACCCGCCTGGACGCGTTCCTGTGCAACCTGCTCTAAGGTGACCCTGCTCTGTCAGGGGGGTTGGACTAGATGATCTCCAGAGGTCCCTTCCAACCCTATGATTCTATGATTCTATGATTCTATCACCTGCCATGACCTAGGCTCCCATTATGTTCGTATTTGTGCAATGCCAGAGGCAATAAAATGAAGCCTGCCCTAAAATCCTTACTGCCTTCATTCGCACTATCTGAATTGACCATTCACCTCTATTAACTGCAAGGTCCTTGGTATATGTTATTTTCATTGATATACTATTTACATGAGCAAACAATAATGACTTGTCTGGGACAAGACATATGAAGCAAAGAGGTAGTATATGAAATGACAGCAGCTGTCAAAGGAATAGACTTTACTTTTTTAAACACGACTAAAGAAGGAACAACTTTTCTTCTGCTGTGATCTTATGTAGTCTGTTTCCTAAATCCCAGTGCAAGACCCCTGAAACAGGAAAAGAAAAGAAGCCTAAATCACTTAAGGTAGGTGTTTTCTTTTGTGCCCTTTACCGGCATCTTCCATTTTGTAAAGCCTAAGCAGTAAACTGTCTTTTTAAAAATGTCTGATGTGGTAAAGAATTGAGAGAAATTACTTGAAGTTATTGAGTACTGAAAAGATGTTTGCAGGCCCCTGATAATCTGCCTTTATTGAGAGGGTGTCTTTTGCTATAATCACACAAGTCCTTCAGCAGTTTGCTGCTTGGCATTTTTCTGGTCTTTGACTGCAGGCAAAAGGGGACGTTAAATGGCAGGTTAATTATCTTTTGCTGCCATATTTCCCCGTGGTATATTATGTTGTTGTTAATATTGATATGGCAGGAGAGGCATACGATGGTAGCCACTAACTATGCTGTGCTGGTTTCAAACACATATCTTTAAGTTCTCATTTACCAAAAAAAAACCCCAACAAACACAAACCTGTTTCATTTCCTCCAATATATTCATTTGAGCTTTTGAGTACTTCTCATGAATCAAAATTTACTAAAATATTGGATTCGACAGAATTGTGGCATTTTCATATTAAATACTTGAACACAGCTCCAATGGGAGGAAAATTAAGAAATTTTAACTAATACTAAAAATCTTTTCTTCCTGCAACCCAGACATCAGACCTGAAAGGGATGCCTCCTCCACGCTGCTACTTCTTCTGTCCTCTACATGGATCATGTTAAGTCCTTTGAACCTAAACTAGACCCTACAATAGGGGAGAGGGGGAAAATTGACATGGACAAGTTGATTTCCATGGGAAAACTCTTCAAGTCAGTTTTGTCACCTTTTTTATATAGAAACTAATTTTTTTTTTTCTTTTAGAGAAAATATACAATAATTTAAATTGGCAATGGTGGAGTACCTCGAGCTTTTTTAACTCAGTTGTCTCATGTCTGTGCTGTCCTCAACTTACCAGCCTCTTGTGCAAAATTCAATTGATTATACCAGTCTTATGCTACAGTTTGTGGCCATGGATCACTATGAGAGATTATGAGCCAAATTTGCTACAAAGAAGGATGGTTGCACTACAGAACTTCCTACTCATGGTCTATGATAAGGGATACAGTGTCTACTTGGGGCCTGGTTATAAGGTGAGAAGAACAAGCAACTAGTGGTCTAAAACTCCCCCTGAGGCACCATCACCATCACAAATTTATAGAAATATTTCATATTTTAAACATCCTACTTCACCTTGGGGGAATACAAAGAGAAAAGAAAAAAAAGCTATTTTATAGACAGAAAGCAATTTTGTGTGCGTGTCTGAAACATGTGATTTTTCCATTGGGAAAAAAAAAACAAACAAAACAAACAGGAAATCCCCCCTTAAGTTTCCTGGAAGCCTGAAAATGTAATGCATTTGTCTTATCAGAAAGCCAGAGGTCAAACCAGTGTCACCAGAGTGCCGCAAGAATCAAACGTTCCCTTCAGGTATCCTTGGGAACAGACGGTGGCTACAGCAGCTCTGCTCACCTCTCCAAAGGCGACAGTATGGGAGGGAAAGCGACGGGGAAACGGGCTGCCTCGAATCCTTCAAGGTAGCAAATGGGAATAAAAAGAAAAGGGATTAGAAATCAGGCTAGTTATTTAGTGATGTTTCCACTATATGGAAATTAAGGTGGTTCTGACAGACAGATGAAAGACAGTTTCACAGTGCAGATTAACCAATATTCAATTTCATTACACATACATGTTTGTGTTTTCAAGTGTTTGTAAGACGAAGGCTGAAAGTTTATCACTGTGTGCTAAAAAAACACACAGACATAATTCAGTGCAGAACTCTCCTGATTTTGGTTATTTTCTTTACATCTAAATGAGAGAATCCATGGAAAGACATTCTGGGACAAGATGATCATGGAAATGTATGTTTGTTCTGTGATACTTATCAAACACAGTATTTATACCCCCAGACAATTTTGTACACAGAACGGCTTCTAAAAGGAGTCATTTCAGAAAAAACTCTGCTGTAACAAAAGGCACTAATTAATGTATGTAAATACTTTTCTCATATGGATCATTTGACCCATTCCAGCGGCAGGGATCCAGTTGCCCCCTCGTGGCCGCCCTCCCAGGAATGCTATAGTCCATGACAGTGGGAACATGGAGCTGATTCTTTTACTACAAGCTTGTATTTCACTGGGTCTCCACCTGCTTTTCAGAAAAATTAACGAAGAAATTACTATTTCATGGAAGCAGACAAATTGGAAAGCAATCAGTGCCAAAATAGAATAAAACAAAACACACTGATTTATATCTCTCTAAATTGTCGTTTCCTTTTGTAAAATAAAAAAAAATAATTAAAATGATGATTCAAAACAAAAATTACATGGAAAATTTTATTTTGCTCCCAAATCTTTTGTTTAAAAACTGAAACTGCCTATTGAAAATTCTGCAAGAAATCCTTCAAACTGTTTTTTAATGGAAATAAAATTTCATTATTCTACTAAATCTATTATTTGCTGCAAGTTACCATGGTAGCAAAACAGCAATCAGTGCTACTGTAAAACTAGACCAATGTTATTCTGTATGATTAGATCTGTTTCAAAGCAACTAGACAGTATCCATACTAATGCTCCTGAAGTATTAAGCATTTTACTTGCATTTAAAAATAACATATAGATTTTTAATTCTAGGAGACTAATTCTAAATCAGACCCTGCTGCAGCAACAATGGTGTCTTCGTTTATATTACAGACGAGGTAAACATATGATCAAGTGAGTCAGAAAAACTAATGAGAGAAATCACAGGCCCGATGATGCAAGGAAATGTCTCCAGACAAAGCAGCGACAGTTTGTTTTAATTCATTTGAGAGAACACAGGCCACAGCCTGAAAACTGGGCCAGGCAGGTTTACTCCTCAGGTAAGGGTGTTAACTGCCTGCTGGCAAGTTATACCCCCCAGAGCACTCCCTCCACCTTCCCCCAAAGCTCTTCATCAGGAGGGAGCACCACCACTCCCGACCAGAGGTAAGAGCTGTCACCGTGTTGCTGCCCCTCACGAAGAGCTTTGGGCAGCAGCCATGGCCCAGCAACACACCCGTTGCCCCGGAAGTCACGCCCCTCTTCCTGTCACGTGGTCGGTTGTGATTGGCTGAAGGGACGAGACACACAGCCCACCCACTCACTGATTTACCCGGAAGTACATCAGACCAGGAAGTCCCTTCCCTCTACATGGGGGGCCGCCATGTTGTTTTACAATCATAGAATCACAGAATGGTTAGAGGTGGAAAGATCATCTCGTTCCAACCCCCTGCCCTGGGCAGGGACACCTCCCACTGGACCAGGCTGCTCAAAGCCCCATCCAGCCTGGCCTTGAACACTTCCAGGGATGGGGCATCCAAAGGTGTCATGTTACTACAGGGAGCTGGCTTTATTTCTAAACTGGCAGCCAGTTACACAGCAGTATGAAAACACACGGGGCGTGCCTTCAGCAAAAATGGTGGATAATGGACGTAAAATGAGGGCTGAAACAACACGGAGGACCTGGTGTATTGTGGNNNGGGGTGTTGGTGGTGGGGGGGTGGGGGGGGGGGCAAATTCCTGCTCTAACCCCCTTCTGGGATAAACAAGAAGGGGTGGCTGAGAACTGTCACAGGGCTGCCCGAGAACACGTGAGACCATGGGGTGGGACTTCCTGGGCAAACAGTAGAGATGGCTGCCTGCACGGGGAGGGATTCTGCCAGAGGCTGAGGGCAGGGCAACTGTCACTTTTGGTCTTGCGTAAGAGCTGTCCCGATGCTACTGGTTATTATAAGGAAGTAGTTTATAAACTCCTCTCCATTTTAAAGATTGTTTTCTAGCAACATCAGGTCAAGAATTTCTTTTTTTTTCCTGCTACTTATAGATTAAAGCACACCAAAGACAGGAAAGCCGTCCATGGCAGGAAAGCTTAATACACTAACCTCTATGCGGCACATCAAGTTACTGTTTTGTTGTTTCTATTGTTTTGGGTTTTGTTGTTTCTATTGTTTTGGTTTTTGTTGTTTTTTTTTTTNCAGAACTCTCCTGATTTTGGTTATTTTCTTTACATCTAAATGAGAGAATCCATGGAAAGACATTCTGGGACAAGATGATCATGGAAATGTATGTTTGTTCTGTGATACTTATCAAACACAGTATTTATACCCCCAGACAATTTTGTACACAGAACGGCTTCTAAAAGGAGTCATTTCAGAAAAAACTCTGCTGTAACAAAAGGCACTAATTAATGTATGTAAATACTTTTCTCATATGGATCATTTGACCCATTCCAGCGGCAGGGATCCAGTTGCCCCCTCGTGGCCGCCCTCCCAGGAATGCTATAGTCCATGACAGTGGGAACATGGAGCTGATTCTTTTACTACAAGCTTGTATTTCACTGGGTCTCCACCTGCTTTTCAGAAAAATTAACGAAGAAATTACTATTTCATGGAAGCAGACAAATTGGAAAGCAATCAGTGCCAAAATAGAATAAAACAAAACACACTGATTTATATCTCTCTAAATTGTCGTTTCCTTTTGTAAAATAAAAAAAAATAATTAAAATGATGATTCAAAACAAAAATTACATGGAAAATTTTATTTTGCTCCCAAATCTTTTGTTTAAAAACTGAAACTGCCTATTGAAAATTCTGCAAGAAATCCTTCAAACTGTTTTTTAATGGAAATAAAATTTCATTATTCTACTAAATCTATTATTTGCTGCAAGTTACCATGGTAGCAAAACAGCAATCAGTGCTACTGTAAAACTAGACCAATGTTATTCTGTATGATTAGATCTGTTTCAAAGCAACTAGACAGTATCCATACTAATGCTCCTGAAGTATTAAGCATTTTACTTGCATTTAAAAATAACATATAGATTTTTAATTCTAGGAGACTAATTCTAAATCAGACCCTGCTGCAGCAACAATGGTGTCTTCGTTTATATTACAGACGAGGTAAACATATGATCAAGTGAGTCAGAAAAACTAATGAGAGAAATCACAGGCCCGATGATGCAAGGAAATGTCTCCAGACAAAGCAGCGACAGTTTGTTTTAATTCATTTGAGAGAACACAGGCCACAGCCTGAAAACTGGGCCAGGCAGGTTTACTCCTCAGGTAAGGGTGTTAACTGCCTGCTGGCAAGTTATACCCCCCAGAGCACTCCCTCCACCTTCCCCCAAAGCTCTTCATCAGGAGGGAGCACCACCACTCCCGACCAGAGGTAAGAGCTGTCACCGTGTTGCTGCCCCTCACGAAGAGCTTTGGGCAGCAGCCATGGCCCAGCAACACACCCGTTGCCCCGGAAGTCACGCCCCTCTTCCTGTCACGTGGTCGGTTGTGATTGGCTGAAGGGACGAGACACACAGCCCACCCACTCACTGATTTACCCGGAAGTACATCAGACCAGGAAGTCCCTTCCCTCTACATGGGGGGCCGCCATGTTGTTTTACAATCATAGAATCACAGAATGGTTAGAGGTGGAAAGATCATCTCGTTCCAACCCCCTGCCCTGGGCAGGGACACCTCCCACTGGACCAGGCTGCTCAAAGCCCCATCCAGCCTGGCCTTGAACACTTCCAGGGATGGGGCATCCAAAGGTGTCATGTTACTACAGGGAGCTGGCTTTATTTCTAAACTGGCAGCCAGTTACACAGCAGTATGAAAACACACGGGGCGTGCCTTCAGCAAAAATGGTGGATAATGGACGTAAAATGAGGGCTGAAACAACACGGAGGACCTGGTGTATTGTGG
>VYZM01003138.1:159632-177181 GCA_013398915.1 Dromas ardeola | reverse complement strand
CCCCCTTCTGGGATAAACAAGAAGGGGTGGCTGAGAACTGTCACAGGGCTGCCCGAGAACACGTGAGACCATGGGGTGGGACTTCCTGGGCAAACAGTAGAGATGGCTGCCTGCACGGGGAGGGATTCTGCCAGAGGCTGAGGGCAGGGCAACTGTCACTTTTGGTCTTGCGTAAGAGCTGTCCCGATGCTACTGGTTATTATAAGGAAGTAGTTTATAAACTCCTCTCCATTTTAAAGATTGTTTTCTAGCAACATCAGGTCAAGAATTTCTTTTTTTTTCCTGCTACTTATAGATTAAAGCACACCAAAGACAGGAAAGCCATCCATGGCAGGAAAGCTTAATACACTAACCTCTATGCGGCACATCAAGTTACTGTTTTGTTGTTTCTATTTTTTTGGGTTTTGTTGTTTCTATTGTTTTGGTTTTTGTTGTTTTTTTTTTTTTTTTAAGGCAGACATTTATTACTGTGCCTAATGTAGCCAACAGCATGCTAAGCTTGAAATACACTCAGAAAAATATCCTTATAATGAAAGCAAATAAGACATAGAGATAGGAACATACAACTGTTTTAAGAGAGCTTGTTTGATCTTCGTCCAAAAGAGCAGCTTTCATGCCACTAACTCATCTACAGTTTTTCTCTGTTCTGAGTAACCACATCTGGGTCCTATGAATTGGGTGAGTGACCTTCTGTTTTCAGCTACATTGCCGGAATCAAGACAGGGACACAGGTACCTGCATGGTTTTCTGAAACTCCAGTGTTCAGCATAACGGTATGACCCACCATTAGTCAGAAATCAGCTCTCATTGACCATGAGTTCACATTAATGGTAGTGTTGGTGGCAGGAAGAAGGCAGAAGCATGGAGGAAGGAGAGAAATAGTAGAGAAAAGAGGTAAGACCATACTTACTTGGCCTTACTTTGGCTTAAACTGCTGTTGTTTTCATGCTTTAATGTACTTACTTCAGGTACCGTTGTTTTCAGGTCATCACAGGTTGTCTTTGCTGCTGTTTCACTTTCTGTCTGAATATATTCACATATCAGCACCCACGTCTCAACCTTATCAGTACTTTACCTGTTATTCCAAATGTTGCCAAAATTCCTTCTTAAGCTCTAAAACTCAGAAGTATTTTGCTTGAAGTTTATTGCTTCTATTTCAGAGTTGAGGAAGGCTTGTGTCTCCAAAGCACTGTTTTCTTTCCAACTGTACTACTTTATCTATAAAAAGTATCACTTACAAGCTGTGTCTTGCTTTAAAAAAATCTGTGTGTTTCCATGTAAGTTAAAATTAGGAGCAATGTTCCTTCCTGGGGCAATACGCAAGGTAATGGAAATTAATAGTTTACTGATTGTTAACAAATGGTGTTCAAAAAATTTGCTTAGTTGCAGTCTTTGATGCTCCTGCAATTAGTTAAAAATCATCAATGATGAAAAAGCAGGGATGGTTATGTATTTATAGTATGTATGAGATACTTGTAGTTGTTATAAAAACCTTTTGCTACCCGCCTGAATATTTTTTTCTGAACACAGACACTCCGAGCTGTTTAAATGGTAGAGGTGGGATGAGCTGCAGATTGACTGAATTCACTGCAATGCTGCAAACAGATGCTGCCTACAGAATGAGTGGGCAAAAATATGTTAAAGCAAGGAGAGAAAATGTAATTGTGAAAACTGAATGGTGTAAACAATACTTGCCGGGCCCATTCACATATGCCCGCGTGGATTCAGAAGGGAGGATGAGCTTGTCAGGCACTGTCTGGGCAAGATGCAAGGCCTGGTTAAGGTTTGGACATAACTGTAGTCAGAAGGGGTGCTCTTCCCTGCCTGTGGGCTCCCACAGTCTCCAGTGTCTATCATGGTGTATCAGGCTGCAAGCTGCTCTATTTTGTCCTTTCCTGGCACCCGCAAGAAGCAGTCTCAGGAGGGAATAGTTTGGATATCCTTGTATTTTGCCTAGACTACTTCTCCTCTTGGAAGCAACCCGACCCTTGGGTTTATAGTTCTCTACTAACACAAAAAATTACTCTACTTAAAGGAAACTTCAAAATGATAACTAGTATGATGGGTATTGATGAAGCAGTAATACTCCTTTCTGCTTCATAAAAAGCATGCATTAATTCATCCAAGAACTGCATTGGTAAAATATTTAGCTGAAGTTTTATTCAGAGGTTTTTATGACTGAAAAAATGTGTGTTTCGTATAGTTAGAATGTTTCTGTCACAAAGCCTGAATGTTTTACAGACAATATTCAATCTTTCAGAAAAATTAGCTCTATAAAAGCAGTCATAAAACAATAGTAAAAGAATTTGTCTCTACATGAAAATATATATCTCGAAACAAATAGTTTTAAGCGAGGGAGAGGAGATTTACAAAAGCATTGGTTCACTCACCAGAGGATTTCTTCTTTTTAATTATATCTGTCAGACTCAGTCTAAGAACATGAGAATTCAATTTGCTTAAATATGAATTTTATAAGAATGAAAAAGGATTAAGAAAAAATAAAGTAAAGACTTTTCATTCTGTCTAAAATGAGATTTTTTTTTCAACTAATAATCTTGGTGAGTAATGAACTGAACAACTACATTTTGTTTCTTGAGGTTTTTTACATACTAACAACTGTTAGTTGTCACTTTGAACCACTGCAAAATCATGTATGGCAGCTGTTCATTAAGAAGCTGATTAGTGCCAAAAACATTTTGCAGAACTTTTTTCTAAAAAAAATGTATCTACATTTAAGGTACTATTCTGTGATATTAAAAAAGAGATAGTTATTGGCAGTATAGCACATTGCAAACTATTTTGCAGAATTGGTGAGTGAAACAGTACAATGTTATGCAGCAGCTCCTGGGGAAATAAAACTACCACAGTTTTTTCAGATAGCACTAGTCTATTACATACTAACCTTCTGCAATGTCTTATATTTCTAGCAAAAATAAGATATGTAAAATAAAAAAATAAATAAATTATTGGCCTTGGTTAAGTCCATTTTATAAAAGTTACATGTTGATGAAGAAAGCTTAATTGAGTCTGTAACTGAGTGAAATGGAAGTCTCTGTCACAGAAGGATTCAGATATTCCAGCCACCCATATGAGTACCAAGTTAAGTCTTTTGGAAGCACCTGGCCATCCAGCTGATAAACGACAATATTGACAGCTATTCTGCAAAAATTCAGCATCTCTAGCAACAGGAATTTGTGGGTTTCACCATGCCGTGTTCAATTCATACTCAATTATCTGCATTAGGGTTGCTGTCATCAAGCAAAACTATCTTAAGAGTTCAGGAATCATCAGTTGCTTGTGGTACTTACACTGGCAGTACAGATGCATTCACCTGTAAAGTTAGGACTCAACATAATCTGCAGCTGGAGTCAAGGGATCATGTTTCCAAAATAAGTATACTTTTTTGTACTTATGCATACCCGAGGAAACATCTCTAAAACACATAGCAGAAATACTTTATCTTGGCGGGGCGGGGGGGGAGGTGTGAAAACCAATAAATATTGTTTTCTCTTTTTGACACGTTTTGCATTCTGAAGGGAGCTAACTGGAAAATATATTACCCTTCATACATGCACATACTTAATTTCAGCCTTGCTTGCAAAATTTTATTTTCAAATTCTGGTTCTGTGCAAGGCTCATGATCCCTTTTGTGTGCTATATTTCCAGCTCAGTGAATTTTAAATTCTCTGTTCACAGTGGTGGAACAGCAACGGGATGATTCTAACATGCCCTTTCCTATTTTCCTTTTTTTCTTCTTACTAACAAAACAACAGTTTATGAGTACGACGTATTTCTGAGAATTCAGAGCTATTGATTTGAATTCCTTCAGTAAAAGGTGAGATGTGAGTGTAAAAGAGCTCAGGGCTGGAAATGTTGAAAGAACAAAGAATGCCTCTCATATCACTGAGTGAAAAATTCATTTCTGTTCTAGACTCCGGTGCACCATAAAGTAAAATTTGAAGCTCTGAAAAAAATCACTACCATCTGTTTGTAAGGCAGCACTGAATATGATTCCTGCTGCTCTGCTGCTATTTGTTCACAAACTGGAGCCAGCCCTGCAGTGATGTCTAACTTGTGATTTCTGTGTCCTGTTGGATTCTCTGCTGCAGTAGGAATAGACAATGCTGGAAACTGTCAATTGCAAATGTATGTGTCATGAGTAAAATCTTGAAAGGAGGATTTCTTATGAAAACAGGATTGTTTGGGTTTTTTTGTGCCGGTGAGTGGAAACAGTTGACTTCGTGACCCCTTTAAGATGGTTGACAATTGAATAGGAAAACCTGCCAAGTCCTTGTGAAAACAGTGTCTTTCTAGGCATCCTTTTAAATGTACTGTCAGCAACCACAAATACAAGCAGAGCAAACTGACAGCATTCCTGGTGTGCCCACATACTCGCTGTACCCTGTGTGACCTCCGAGGATCAACCACAGACAGAGAGCAGTGTCCCTCTCCCATTGCGAAAACTACTGTTGTAACATTTTAGCAAAAATGTAACAATTCTCAGTGCCCGACCTTGTTTGAAAGTGAAACTGATTTCACTCATTCACACACTCTAATACCCCTACGCCCTCACCAGCATGAAGGCACATGTGTCCTCAAAGTCTGTCCAGATCTCAGTCAGCGGGGTGTGCACCCCAGTGTTGTGGTCAGATTCCTTATGAGACACAGAAGACACAGGACTCCAGTTAACTGGACCTCATCATGTCTTCTGCCCTCTTATTTGGTTGGGGTCCCTGTTCTTGATGGTTTGGATATGCCTTTCCTGTACACTTTAGAAGCTGACTGCAAACCCTCATATTTCTGTTACGGTTTTCTACATCACTGCCCTTAGTGATCCACTACACTGCAGTCAGAGAGTGATCCTCTCACTACTGCAAAAGGAGGGAAAGGGAAGAAAAGGAGAAGAGAGGCTTGTAGAAGCCAGTTTGGAGTCTTCAAACATATCTATTCTAAATTCAGTGAAGAATTTGATCCAAACAAACCCCGAGTTAAGTTGTAGTACCCATTAATAATGTCCAGATGTGTTTTCAAAATTCTCATTCTCCAAATTTCTTTCTTACAAATACTGTGGTTGAATTCATGCCCATTTGAGCTTACTGACAATTACAGTACTAACTGAGTACTTGGAAAATAAGATTTTGATAAGCATCCTGTGTGTCCTTGGTCAAACTGCTTATGGGCAATCTTTTTTATATTTTTAGACAGCAAGCAGCAACACCCATTCCTTTTCCCTAAGAAATATTTCTGAATATTTGGGCCTTAATTTTGCTCTTCCAAACTTTGCAATAAGTGAAATGGGAATACAAGAAGGTGTTTGTCTAGTGAAGGTACTTTGAAGACAAATTCAGGCAAGAGGGAAGTACTCACGTATTGTAAGTTACTAAGAAATATAAGTGATTTGCTTAAATCTGACATATACTTAGGTAGATTTGTCAAACTTGACCTACTGGAAATATTTCCTTTATCTGTTTATAGTTCAATAGATGATCTCTGCTGTTCTCATTCTGTCTTTATAGTTCCTTATAAGACATAATGGTTAAGTGAAATACAGTTCAAAACCCATCATGATAATCAGCTAATTGAGATTTGCATTTTACTTTTGTTGCTGTAGCATGTTAACTTGATTCCATTAAATATGCTGGAAATGTTCTCAATGCATTCAAAATAACCTATTTTATCATTAATAACTTCAATAAAGTAAATTCTATTCTTGCAAGATAATTTGTAATCATCCAGTTTGTGTCTTTTATGGAATACACTTGTAAACAATTAAAGTTGTTCATTTACTTTATTTTTTGTGAAATCGGTATAACAATTTTTCCATTCATTCCGTGATTTGCATAAGCAGCTCCAAACCACAGTCACTGAAGGAATTGCACTCCATATACCTTAACTTCCTCAGCTGCGCAGCTTGATAATGGGTATGTGCAGGGAAAAGAGAAGTATGATATATTCTCAGGCAAAAATCTATAGAGAACATAAATAATAAACCTCATTTTTTCCCTCAATCCAAAGCAGTGAATTTCTAAAGTAATGTATGAGGGCCTGATTCTAAATTAGCAGTAAAATGATGCCAGGTAAAATGTACGTTCATTGCTCAGTGGATAAGAACAACTATGGACAAATGATATCAAGGCCAAAGTATTTATGGAGTTTGATGTGTCAGTCCTAGCCAAAGAAGATATCCCAAAAACATTTGTCTAATATAACTAAAATTGCTAAAAACAGGGTAAAATCCCAGTCAAGAATAGGAAAAAGGCAGGCACATTTCATTTCTTCCAGATCCTTAGATTGTTTTGATTTTTCATCCAGAAACTAGAAAATTTTATGTTTAATGTGAGATTCATAAGCAATGTCTTGTGGAGATATATTCGCTTCTGGCTTCCTGACCCCATAATCTGGTCATCGTTTCTGAACATACATGCAGGCGTGCACACACCCCACGGAGTTTTTCCTCGAAGGACTGAGTGGGGGTCAGGAGGCCTTGAAGAACTTTGGAGTTTGAACTCTTGGAAAAAGGAGGACCTAGAAAATGAGAGCTTACGTTTCTTGGTGTATGCTATCCCTGCTATCTGTGCTAGCTGTAGCTGACATGCATATCAGTTGTACAATTTTTTATACAGATACTTCATATAAAGGCAAGTACCGTCAAGTTTTGCAACAAAACTAATGAGGTCTTATCATGGTTTTAAAAGGGAAAAAAAAAGGCAATCTTCACTCAGGTGAAAGCTGTGAAGATACAGTTGTGCTTCTTGTTTCTTGTTGGCTATGTTTAGGTAATCCCCCATTCAGCATCTGTATCTGGAGCTCCTTTCACTTTCTCTTGAGGAACCCAGGGCCTGACTCTTTAACTCACTTTGGTGATCTCACACCTAGTGCAAAGGTATTGACATCCATAGCTTAGAGCTACCTCAGAGGGCAGTAAAGATCCCTCTGAATCTAGTGTCTAAATGCTTAACACCTGTTAATTTCATTGGCAGTTCGGCAGTTAAATGCCTTTAAAACTCTGCTTTATTTTTACTAGGTTAAAAAAGTCTGGCTGAATTTTGTTTTCCCTCTATAACCTTTCATTATAGTATTTTAGTTTTACATCCAATGTCGATTTTATAACACTAGTGAAAGTTTTAAGACTTTCTATAGTGTAGGTTATATACCTTTTAATACAGCCAACAGACTACGGCCCTTAAAGCCTTAAAGGTGGTGACTGTCAGTTTTATAGTCTGTCAGGTTACACAGTCCATACTGCTGCTACTTGCATGCCAGCAAGTTTTTTCAAGATAATGGGCATATATTAAATTAATCACTTTCATTATATGCACACTTAAAATACTTCCAAGCTTAATGTCTATATGTGGGAACGGTTATTTGAGGCAACAGGCAAAGTTTTGCTGCTGTTTTTTAAATAGCTTCACAAATTGAAGGAAACGTTTCAAAAAGAAGGCCATAATGTTTCGCTGTTCTTGCTTCAGGCACATAAATGTTATTTCCTCTGCAATGTCATATATTGACCATCTGAAACGTGATAAATCAGAAGATAGATTGCAGTGGAGCTCTATGTATTTAAGTATCAAGCTGATCCATAACTTTCACACCAACCAAAAGCCATTTCTTGTCAGTGCTGTCCAGAATATATCCTGACAGTTCAGTGGGAGTTTCAGTGCCATTTATTTTCAAATCAATACTCAATTACTAAGAGGAAGATTCACTCCCTTGCCCATTTTCAAGATGAAATTATGGACTAGAGCAATAACACTTAGTCAAGGCAAGCCACTGTCCATTAACTCATGATGCTACCAAAAACCCATCCAGACACTTTATTAAAGCTCAGTCTTTTTTCAGCTTTTAATTAATCATTGTGAAAAAGGCCTTTCACATTGTGACTGATGACCAGAGAAAACAATTTTCTCCTAACTGCCTTTTAATTTCAACTCTGGGAGTGCTCATTGACTGAATCTCACAACAACCCATCAATGCTAGTTTTTAATGTGTTTTCTCCTTTGTTATTGAGAAGAATGGAGTGGCAATGAGGCTTTGTGCTCCTCTTCATAACTCAAGTAATTGATTCAGTAAATGCCGCACATTTGCTAGTGGATAAAAAGTGCTGTCAATGTAGATAGTAGGTACCATATAAATTACTCCATTAACAGGAAATAAAGCTATTTACAATTTTTAAAGTGTAAAGTGTAAGTGGCTTTAAAAAAAGAAACGAGTACTACTTCTTACATGTCTGTACAGGCTTTTTTTTTGGTGTAAATGCTAGTAATAGGATACAAAGGATCAGAGAAAGATTAGCAGACTAAGGCTGCAATCCTGCGTCAGCATGCCTATGTGAGTAGCCTATTGCAAACTATTCTTCTTGAAAAAACTCAAAAGTAACTCTTGTGGAAAAACACAAGGTGGTCTTCTACGGTGGTCATCTCATAGCATAAATCCTGTTTTATTTTTCTGTTCTTTTGGACAGTTGAGGATGAGAGGTGAAAGAGACTTCACTAAGAAAAGAAAAAAATTGAGCTATAAGCAGAGGTGCATTGTGTGTGTTTGCAGAAGCTAAGCATTCACTGAAACTACTTTGTATCTCCCAGAAATAGAATTTTTCTTTATGGTTGGCAGTGAAATCCAGGAAGTGCATACCTGCTAAAGCAGTGCTCTCGTCAAAGAACGATGGATCGAGTATAATGCCACAAATAGATATACTAACTGTGTATGCTACTGCTGTCCTAAAATAATAAAAGAGACTTTGAGACAATTTTATCTTTACATGTTTATGTAAAATTTTTTATGTAAGCATGTGTATTTGTACTCACTTGCAAATAAAAATTCACACTCTTTAGTCACTCAGTTTTAAAAACGGGTACTGAATCACCGTAAGTTCACATATAATAATATAATAAAATATATTACTTTAATATGATAACTAATACAATGATAATGTAATAAATCACTGCAGCAGCAGACACGACTGTTCTGAGACCCTAATTTAAAAATGAGGTAGCTTCTTAACTTTGAAGTTTCTTAAACTTTTCTGAAGGTATTCCATCAGCAGTACTTCTGTGAAGCTAAGTCTATCGATTAAAGACTAATTGCATTGCAAAATATGAAACATACTGAAATAAAGCGTTCTCTCAAAACAATCCAGATTGATGAACCTTGACATAGACAATGGTCTGCACATGAAAAAACATAAACGTATGACAACAGTTTAACAGCCTTGGTCTGATCTAGAAAGGATTATCTGTGAGCCTTCACCAACGCATGTGCCGGCATGTACAGCTTCTGGCACTGTGACAGTGAAAGAAAAAGTTAGCCATTTATCAGTGCACAGTAGAAAAATAACTGGAAATACAGAAAAGATTTACAGAACCTAAAACAACGACAGTCTGTTAAATGTGCCAGATTGAATTCTTGTATACCGTAAGGTGTTTTATTTTGCATGTTTACTCTTTCATTGAGACCAGTATCTTCTGTTTATCTTTGCATGAAAAACATGGAGAACCTGCCACTTTCTTTGAAATTTGTATCAAAGGCTAGTTACACTCAGTGTCTTATTCTAGTTCTAATTTTTCTGACTACACAGAGCTATTTGATGCTTCGTTTTTTAAACAGCTGCTATCACCATCACACTTTTGCTCACAGTTACACTGTTCACCATAATGCTTACACTTTTTTCTGAATTATTCTTTTGAAAAAACAGATCCAACAGGTATGGCCTGTCTGCTTTCAAAAGCAGTGAGTAATAATATTCTTAAATTCATCCCTTCACTTTTTTAAAGCCCTGCCATCCATGGATTCTCTTCTGATTTTTTTTCAGATTTTTAAAATCGATTTTATTTACCTCATAACTTTTAATTTGTATTGATTGTTAATGATTTCCTGCTTTTTTAGTTTTGATATATCCCCTTTTGGCTCTAATTTAATCCTTGATTTTACTATGGAAACAAATAACCTTTTAATAAAAGTTATGTTCTTTCGGGATTATGAGATACTCTTTTCTTGGTGATCCATAACTCTCAATTAGGACCTTTTTTTTTTTTTTATCCAACTGTTTCTTCCGAGGCAGTGTCATTCATAACTCCCAATTTGCCTAGGTTTGGGAAAATTAGCACTTTTAAAATATTAATATATATTACTATTTCCACATTTGATTTTGTTTGTCAATATTGAACATATTCCAGATGTAATCACGGGTCCTATTTAATCAGCAATTCCAGATTACTGTACCTTTTTTGTAAAGACAAACAATAGAATTAGCTATTAGTCAATCAGTGATTTTTGCTGGAGAAATATATATATTTAGTAGAAACTCATCATGATATTTTATTACTTGATGTTCTAAATTCTAGTACTATTTCTCCCAACTGCTTGTTCATCAAAATATCATGGATTTTGTTTCAAAGTCCCTTTTTTTTTTACAGTTTAATTCTGTTGTATATAACAGACCTTCATCTGAGCATTGTTTCTCAGACCTACACAGGCTGAAAGTATTAGACGAATGAACCTTTTCTCCCATCCATGTAGGAAAGTCACACGCCAGGCTTGTCTGTTTGATTGATCATTACAGTTCCCTTCTTTAGTCCTTGAATATAATCTTCTGGCCACATAATTCTCTTCTTATGTATCAAAGAAAGCAAAAACATTCCCATGCCATTTTGTTACATGTGGAAGTATTCAGCATGTTGTGTGTAGTCACATTTAATGCTCATTCTCCCAGTATGGCATAAAACAATTGAATGAGATCTTCCCAGATGTGGTTAATTCTATGAAGCCACATAATGCAGATCTAGAATGAGCCTATCATCAAGGAAGGGTCAAATTTTGTGATAGATGATATTGTGAGTCTCACACAGCTCCTGCGTGCAAGCAGTGATGGATTCTGCATTTGGTGAGATCACTAGTACCCACTGTGCGTCAATGCCCTTAGAAATATCTGTGAGGAATTCATCTCAAGTTGTATTCACACAATTATGCCTGGGTTACCATGGCAATTCTCTAGAGCATCTCTGAAAAGGATAACATTGCTGAAGTGAACTTGGACACCTTATCCTGAATTGTGAAATTTAGAGGTCGTAAGTTCACCACCAGGCAGTGTATTTAAAAAGCTTTCTCTGAACAGGAAAATCAAGATTGTGTTCAGTTCCAAAGAATGTTAGAGGCTAAAGTATTTTGTCTATCTCTGTTAACAAGAATCATCACTGTTCACTCTCTCCCCTGCTTTACAGTTACCTACTTTAAAGTAAATCTCCAAAAGTGCTATTTCAGAGTCAAATTCTTTGAATAACGTAGACAAAACAGAACCCCTGCATTATATGACTGTTGGTGTATCATCCAAATTTACTAGCTGTCAAAGTGATGATTACATGTTGCCTTTCACTGTGTCTTACTCTACAATGCTTATTTAAGTGTCACTTAATCAGTGCTTTGTGCTATTTCACAGCATCACAGAATAGTTGGGGTTGGAGGGGATCTCTGGAGGTCACCCATCCAACCCCCTGCTCAGAGCAGGGTCACCTAGAGGAGGTCACTCAGGGACATGTCTAATTGGTTTTTGAATATCTTCAAGGATTTGGACTCCACAGCCTCTCTGAGTAACCTGTTCCAAGGTTTGACCACACTTACAGTAAGAAGTTTTTTCTTATATTTAGCTGAATTTTTCATCCACCAGGAACCCCAAGTCTTTTTCTGTAAACCTGTGGGATTTCCAGCCAGTCAGCCCACAGCCTATCCTGGTGCAAGGGGTTATTCTTCCTCAGATGAAAGACTTTCCTGTTTCCCTTTGCTGAACTCCATGAGATTCTTGTCTGCCCATTTCTACAGCTTGTCTATGTCCCTCTGAATGGCAGCACAACTGTCTGGTGTATCAGCCATTCTTCCCACTTTGCTATTGTCTGCAAACTTGTTGAGGGCACACTCATTTCCATCATCCAAGTCATTAATTAAGATGTTAAATAGTGTTGGCCCCTAGTATCGACCTTGGAGCATTCCACTAGTGTCTGGCATCCAGCTGGACTTCATGCCACTGATCAGCCCTCTCAGCCCAGCAGTTCAGCCATATTTCAGTCCACCCCACTGTCCACTTATGAAGTCTGCACTTCATTAGTTTGCCAATAAAGATATTATTGTAGATGATGTTGAAAGCCCTGCTTAAAGTCAAGATAAACAACATCCACTGTTCTCCCTTTACCTGCCAAGCCAGTCATTTTATCAAAGAAGCCTATAAGGTCGGTTAGGTGTGATTTCCCCTTTGTGAAATTAATCTGACTACTCCCAATCACCCTCTTGTCTTTAATACATTTGGGAATTGTATCCAAGATTATTCACCCTACCACCTTCCCCAGCATGAAGGCAGGCTGACCAACCCATAGTTTCCTTGATCTTACTTCTTGCCTTTCTTGAAGGCAAGTGCGACATTTGTTTTCTTTCAGTCTTCAGGAACCTTCCTCAGTTGCCATGACCTTTCAGACAATTGAAAATGGCCTTGCAGTGACATCGGCCAGCTCCTTCACTACTTTCTGTAGATAGTTTAGACTGACGTTGATGAAGACCATGAACCCTTTATCTGTTGCAAAATGCGGATGGCATATTACTGATACTGTCTAGTCTTCACTATGTATAAATATATTTTAAATTATCCCACAGTTTCTACTGTGTTAATCTTAAAATAGCAGCATGGAAAAGTGTGTTCTATGAAACTACAGAAGAGTGTGATATAATATACATTCAATCATTATACTCAATCATAGAGCGTGCAACTTAGAGTGTGTAATGATTACTTGGGTTTGGAAAAAGTTTTAAAAATTCTTTCACGTCAGAAAACATCAGAAAATGGAATTCAATTCCAGTAAATATTTTTGACTCATTTATGTATTTTCAAGAAAACAGGAACTAAATGTGGTTGGGTTTTTTTCAGAAACATTTGAGTATTGCTTAGGGTTCACTTGTGTGTCACATTGCCTTGGGGACATCTGACAGAGTTCCACAGGCCAGGTTACATAGCCCACTTTTTTGGCATTTGGCCTGGTGATAAGGCAGAGATTATTAGAGAGGTTAGAGATTATTTAGATCTTCACTACCTGAGCTCCTGTCAGTGCAGTATGTGTTCTCATACCATGCACTGCCACCAGCCAGCCAACTCTGCTTCCAGCAGACCAGTCAGTGCTCTCTGCCGTTGGCCAGGGGTGCAACACTTCAGGCAGAACTTGTATCAGTCAGTCTAGTCACTATTTTATGAAGAGATTCTAAATGAAAAGACTAGTTTTAGCACATTGGAATTGAGAATGATGAAATGATTTTAGGTATTATTTTCAATTAGAGAATAAAAGCCTACCCCAGGTCACCCTTATTGTGGTGGCAATTCTAAAGTGTGTTTTTGAACAAATTTTGTATACAGATTTTCCACAGAAAACAGCTGCATTTGGAGTAGTGCACACTCCATAGTCATCTTTAAAGCAGCATCCTTTCTCAATGCTAGTTTAAACAATGATTTGAATGATATACAGCTAAAACAATAACCGTTGATTGATTATTGATGACTACATGCTGTAGACAACTAACTTTTGGTTGCTATGTTTGAGAGGTTCCTCTAACTAATGAAATAGAAGGACACGGATATAGTGTAGGACATCATACATCTTAAGGTCAAATGTAGATGCAGAAGAAACTGATTTTAGGGCACCAGGGACTGGTAAATGAGTAAAAAGGAGACAAAATTATTGTCAGACATTCATTTCCATTTGCATCAGTATTTATTCCATCTTGTCCATGTCTTTTGAAGGAATCATCTAGCCTAAATCCACTGTAAGGCTAGATTAGCTTTATATCTGTCATTACTGACAAATGTTTGTCTCACCTGTTCTTAAAGGTCTCCAGGGAGGCAGACTCCTTAAACTCCTCAGGCAATCTATTCCAGTCATTAACTATCCATTTTGTAAGATAGTTTTTCTTCATGTCTAAATCTGAATTTGGTTTGCTACAGTTTAAGTACCAGCAATACTTCTTGCTTTGTCTAGTGCAGACATAGAAAATAAATTAGTTTCAGCATTTTACATTTGTATTGTATTGTCAGATATGGGATTCAGCACACTAACATGTAGCCATCTACGTGTGGATTCCCAGATGTGATGTATGTGTCAGTTCCAATTATAGTTACTTATAAAATAAAGGATGGTTCCCTAGAGAATACAGAATGCTCATATGGGATTGCCAGATATGACAGGTCCTAACATGCTCTCCTGGAACAGCAGCTGGAGGCCAGGTAGGACACATGGAAACTTGATTGAATTATTTAACAGGAAATATTCTCTCAACTCTTAAGTCTCTTGTTATTTAAGTAATGAAATATTTACAAGCAAGGCACTGCTACTTTAAACAGACTTTGTTAGAATTCCACAGTAGATTAACAATAAAGTGAGAAGGACTTTGTTTTGAATAAACAAGGAAGGCCACTTACTAAGATAATTGGTTGATCGAGCCTGTACCCAGCATGCACAGCACAAGATGTTTATTTACCTGAAGCTACTTCCCCATAGACCCTCACAGAATTGTGTCAGGTGCTAATTTTATACACTGGAATGTAAAGACAAGCTAATGAGAAGGATTTTGCTTGCGGATGGTTAGCTGGCAGGAATACAGAATAGCAGAGGTCACTGGTAACCAGCTGAACTCTGCTGCTGAAAGGACAGAAATAAGATAAACACTTAGTGCTGATGCCACAGACTTAGCTTGTTGGAAATAATGGCGTAGTTGATGTCAGGATATTATTTTAAATATCAAGGAGACTGTGAGGCAGAAAGGTCAGGAAATGCAGAAAAATATGTTCTATATTCTTACAATTTTAGCACAAGATCTTGTAAAAATAATTCTTCTGCAGAAAATCACCTTAAGCAGAGTGAAAAAGGAAGCTATATTGGAATGGTAAGATCTTGTCCAAGAGTAAGCTACTTTTTTTGTACTTTTAAGCAGCTTACTCTATTTACAAAGATTATACTAATTTAGGAAATAATACCAGTGCTGAAAATGTAAAACACAGCATTCTTAAATACTATAAATTGCCAAGTAAAATGAAACACAAGAGTTTCCTTTTTCCTCTTAGCTTTGATTTTATTCAATTGCACTAAAATATTACCACTCAAAATCATGTATACTTGTGAAGTTTTGATTCTGGTGGGATTAAGTTTTTGAATGAAGGAAATCAGTAAACTTTTGACTGACGGAGCAGGTAAACTGAGATAGCTTCGGATAAGGAGCTCTACAGCAGAAGACATGACCGCAGCTTATTAATACAGGGAGAATAAGAAAAATGGAGCTTGTTTCTTCGTTTACCCCTTGCAGAGAAAGGAGGAAATGCAGGGACACTTTCAACTTGGAGAGAATTATTTCAGCTTCTGGGTGTCCCTCTAACACTGGAGATAGAAATGAATGCTCATGTGGGGCAGATTGCCAGCTCTCAGGTTAACCCATAGTAAATGGAAGAGTTTGAATTAGTCAATATATGATAGAAATTGAATCAGTGTCACCAGAAATGCATTGAGGGTAGATTTTAAGCCAAAAGTTCTGGTCATGAAACAGAAATTAAGGCAGAGAACAAAACACAACAATGGTATGATTTCAGAATCACAAGCAAAATATTTTTTGAAATAATCTAATTTCTGAGACAGACAATCCCTCAACGAACTTTTTATGACCATGATGTTAGCATGTAGAAATAATCAAACTTTCATCATCACCCCCAAATTAATCTCAAATTATTCAAAATCCAAGCTTGTAAAACCAGAATAGAATTTTACTTCGCTAATAACATCAAAGCAAATATGAACCAATGTTGCAAATAGTGTTTTAAAAGTGAGTGCTTTCTGTTAATCTGTATTACAAGAGAGAGGGACAGCTAGAAAGCAAGGGAGAAGGAAGGAGAGGGGAAAAAGAAAGAAAGAAAAAATCACAGCAAAGCAAAGCAGAGTCTTTCCATGGTCCCAAACAATATAAAAGCATTTTCAAAATCTATAGTCCTGCCCTTTTGGCCTTGCCAGAAGGTGCATAACAATAATGTAAACAGCAGCCTCGGCTTATTTCACCATCTTCATAGGAAGGGGCTTATTTCTGTTGAGTCTGATAGGAGTGGAGAAATTTGCTGCAACTGGGTTTTCGATGTTTTATTTAATTAGTAGATGCGTCCTGTGTTTCTCCTGCAGTCTGCACTAGAGTGAGTGAGGTGTCTGCTATCACTAGTGCTGTTTTACCTGTGTTCATGTCACGATGTTGCAGTGATTGACAAGGGGTCTGTTTTGATGACTGTCAAACTTGGTGCATGCTCCAAACAGTTGACTGAGGAAGGGAATCATGGCTTGGTGTGGGCCAGCACTGCCTTTGAGGTGGCAGAAGGAGGGCACAGGGAAGTATATTGGGTAAGAAGAAGGACCAGCACTTCTAAGAGACAATATCCCTCCAGAAAGTGTTTCACATTTCCCACAATGAACAGTCAACAGTCCATGCAGGCCTTTTTCTTATTCACTCATTAGTTTGTGCAACAGGTTCTCACACTTCACTCACGCTACCATTTACAGCCATTTCTCCTGACTTACAGGGCATGCACAATTGCTATAGAGCCTGTTCATGATGAGATATTTTGGGGCAGGGAGCCACATGTTTTTATATGAAGTATTTCCCATCCAGAGGATCAGGGTGATGAGGCATTCTCTGAAAAGCTCAGAGGATACTACTCCTGTTAGTTTAGGAGCCATGCTCATAACCAAGAATTTTAATCTGCCACAGGTCATTTCGAAAACTCAGTCTTGATGTGACTAAAAAAAAAAATTAAAAAAATGCGGGGCAAGACTGTGCCCATTTTAATTCTAATAATAATTACAGGGAGGGATCTGGTTTTATAGCAGCATCTGTCAGCCATGTCAAGAGAGAGCAAATCCAAAATACTTCTTCCTCTAGCTTAGTTTTGAAAAATTACTATGACACTAAAAATCAGCTACTAAAAAATCAACTATTTGCACTTTAAGAATGAGAAACTGATTACAGAAAGATGATTTTAAAACCAGTTACCTGATCATTTTAGTTGGCACAACGAGAAACAGAAGTTCAAGCTCTGATTTTAGCTACAAGAAGAAGCGAAGGTCAGTTAACTGAGAATACTAAGACAAAAGTTAACTGACTCTTAACAAACAAGAAAATTTAAATATAGGAAAATCAGGATAAACAGAAAACAAAAAGAAAAATATTTGTAAATGTTCCAAGAAAAAAAAAATCTGTGTTGTGCTTGACATTTCAGGTATGCTACATTTTCAGGTAGCATATGAAAAAACAATATTTAGTTCTCCTTTTAAAGGTAAGAGATTCTAGAGAAAAGACTAAATATAGTGATCTAGAAGCCATGCATGTGTGTGTACATGCATGTGTGTATAGATAATTGTATTTATATAGGTGTATATATAATATAATGTATATAATATATATAATGGTATTTATATAGAATATTATATATTCTAAGGAGAATTCTGGGACAGAGATCTGGGAAAAAAAAAAAAAAACAACAACGCAACAAACAGATA